>CBVK0102110919.1:0-10912 GCA_900067695.1 Picea abies
TATAATCTGCCTTCACGAGTTCCAATAACTCTAGCATTCTCTATGCTGGAATCTCTAGACCAAGCTAGTACTTCACCATCTACAAAGGCTATTCTATTTCCTCTGTCTTCTAAGCAAGAGATAGATACAAGATTCTTTTCTAAACCAAGTACATATAAGATATCACTTAAATGAACATTGTTACCTGATTCCAATTTGATGGAGGTTTGACCAACTCCTTTGACTTGATAGGTGTTCTTGTCTCCAAGTTCTACTTTGTGAGATATCTTCTTTTCTTTCAGACTGGAGAATCTGACCTAGTCTCCTGTCATATGCCTGGAAGCTCCACTGTCAATTATCCACACGTCATCTTCAAGGGATCCTGCAAGAGTTGAATAGTGTAGATGATTTGCTTTTTCATTCATGATTTATGTTGACTGATAGTTGGTCAAACTTAGATTTTAACTGGTCAAACATTGACTTTGACCCAAAATCTCAACCTTAACGTTTTTGCCTTCTGAGAGTGCCAATAGGTGTGCTAGATTGAGGCGCACTAGAATATCCTTTCGTTGGGAAAAACATTCCATCATAATGTGTTGGGAAAAAGGTTAGGGTTTGCAGCTGCACCTGCTAGAAACCCTAGCGACAGTGCTTCAATATCTGCATCTGCTAGAAACCCTAGCAGTAGTGCTTCAACGAGTTTGATAATGTATGGCTTAGTTTCCTTCCAGTGGTTAGACTGACTAAAGGAGGTGTGGCCCATAACCTGTTAGAATAATAGAGATATGCTCGTTTTCACCATAGAAAATATAGCAATATTGTCACCCAACCATAGGCACAAAGGCCACCCCCGAGCACCTTTAACCTTGACGAACAGAATAATTCTGGAAGCAGACATTAGAACCAATAGACAACCAAGGTAGCATATCTCTCTCCAAAGCTAGCATACCAAGCAGAAAGTCCAAGCCATAACCAAAGACCAAGTCACTACTGCAACAGTTGCAGCTCTCCTCCAGTAATGCACACTACTTGTCCTTATGCAGTCAGGAGAGTGAGTGTGTACAAAATGAGCTCAAGCGCCCTCTATTTATACTGCTCCTACTCACCTAACTAGACTGACTTATCTTCCTGGAGGTTAATAACTCAATATTAATTATTCTCTTGAACCAACTTGTCTTATAGGGTTATTATCCAACGTTTTAGGGTTTCTCTTGCTTCCCGGAATATTCTAGTCTCATCAAAGGTTACACATAGAGGTTAATACCTCCCTCAGTTACCGTAATATCAACAAATATAATAATGAAAACAGCCATATGTTTTTTGCATGGGTTCATAAACAGTTCAGTCTACTTTGAAATCAAGAATACAAGACAATTCAATATAATTAATAACAAAGACCAAAGGTTTATCTTGTGCAATGCAGCCTTAGTTAAAACTGCAAGCCTTTCTGCTTCAATCAATACTGGCAGCTAAGGATAGCTACAGGAAATACAAATCAGGCAAATAAGCCTTTAACTCGATGACTTTGTAGACTAATCTCACAGTTGAGGAAAAGTAATCTACATATATCGTGCAATATTAATAAGGTTGAAATAAAATAATATATTGATGTTAGAAAGAGAAAACACTCAAGAGAGCTGATGAGGCCTCTTTGTACAAATGCCCTCAAAGTGAAGGGCAGAGAAAGGCACTGTTCTATAAAATAGATCTGTTTGCTGGGGTAAAACAGAAGATGGCATATAAAATCATTGCAGGCCTCCTGAATATTAACCAATATTTGGAGAAGGTACTCTGGAATTTAACATTTAAAAAATCGACAAGTGTTCTCCTTGCCCGTACCCCATTGTTGACAACTTGCCTGTATCCAACTGTATGCTGACTTGTTCAACTAGAAGTCGAGACTATGTAGTTTTCCAGCATATGAAATCATAGGAGTACTAACTAGTGGATCACTCTGCAAGCCATGCTGATAGTGTTTGAGAAAATCTAGCTCAGGATTCACCAACATCCTAACTTGAATTTTAAGACAGTTTGAAGAAATTGCCCCTATTTCTTTAATGTATAAGACCATAACCCCACTGCAAGGATGATCTAAAAACTAAATCAGTAATAAAACATAATAAACAGACTTCCTGTTGAATAAAAACGCAAGGTCAAAGAGATGGGATTGAGATTTTTGTGGAGTTGAAGAAAGTCAAAAGAACAGGTTCATCCTTGCACTCGACAGAGTTGATTAGAAAGATTTGGTCGATTGAAGGTTGACATATTCAAGAGTTCCCACTGACTCCAAAATTCAAACAATTCAATGTAACAGGAGTGATAAGGTTCAGTAAATGTACTTCTTGTTGCAAGTTCCTGTCCACCCATTCCCGAAGTCTGTCTAGTCTTTCTTTGATCCATGTTCTTGACAACTCTGCCAGGATAGAGTCAACCTCATATGGGGGCATTTCCCTTATGACCCCCTTTCCTCCGTCTTCACAGTCCACCGAATCTTCAACAGCAATCTGCACAAGGTCCTTCTCTAACTTGTCTGCAGCTTCCAATACCTGAACACTTTCGGGTGTCAAAGCTGTGACACCTGACAAGAACTGCTTCAGTTCTCTTCCATAACAAGCATGAAGAGTTGCAACAGCCACACCTGCTGCAAAAGGGTGCCACCTCTTCAATATGGGACTGAATTTTTCCTTTTCATTTCTTGCAAGATCGCCAATGTCCTTCGCTAGTATTGTTAGAGCTGGAGGAGGATTTTGTTGCTTTTTGAATGATCTCCTCCTTGAATCCACTTGTTCCATCATCTGTTCTCAAAAGCAAGAAATTTTTTGAGTGAACAATATGAAAAAGAGGGATTTAAGAAAAATGTATATGAGCTAAATTGGAAATTCAAATTCTCCAACAATACCAAAATACTCACCTGTGCAAAAGCAGTGCGAAGTGAGGAACGAATATACATGTCAATCCTGTTTCGAGCTACATCCACTTCTTCTTTTCTCTTGCGTCGATACTCATGTGAAATGTCATCAACCAAGACCTTTGCAGCTGCTAATGCTACAGAAAGGACACTCTCCATAAATCCAACGCTACTACACTGAAAAGTCTCATGATAAGCAAGAAGCCTCTTTTCTGCCCAGCCTTGAATTGCACTCAGAGTAGAACTTAGTACCTTGACATACAACGGATCCTTGACTGCCTTGGCATCCTTGGCAACCTCATCCAATTGGTTTTCTGCTGCTCCAAGAAGATCAGTTTCAATTTGCCCTGTCATCAAAAATTGTTGGAATAAAACCCATGTGAGGCAAATGTTGTGAAGCATTTGATTAATGCCCAACAAAGCCCAAGTTTTCTTCATCAGTTCCATCAATTCATCAATTTCATCAATAACAACTGTTTCTTCTCCACTATCAAAGCAGGCTCTAAGAAGCATTTGATATAGCCACAGATTTAGTGGAAACCCATCAGCCCAATGACAGGTCTCTGGTGTGGATCCATCGGTTGATCTCCAAGCAAGGCTCATAACTGCACTACGCAATGCTTGCATTGCCTCAGAGTTCCTTCCTGTTTCAATAGGTTTCTCCTCAGCTCCTCGTACAATCTGCCGAAGTCGCTGAGCAGCAGCATCAGATCTTTCAAGTGGAACAGCAGGATGTAACAGGAGACCAGCCTCTAGTATCCATAAATTTCTCCTCTGCCACACTTGATACTCTTGGGCATCTGAGAAATCAGAAGACTTGAATTGCTGCAACAACTCCAGTGGGAGTACTATCGATTCCACACGCTTCCCAAGCTGTTGACAGTAAAAGAAGGGCAACAAAGATTTCATGTCAAGTGTCAGAGAAAAGATCCTAGAAAAGTGTAGACGACGGTTTATCGTTGTATCCGAAATTCACCCAAAATACACTAAAGACAGTATTCATGTTGCGCACTTAGGCTAGAACCAAGAAAATCTTACGCTAGATTTATTTTTTACATGCCAATAACAATGCCAAAAATGACAAACAACATGTTTCATCCTCTGACTAAGCCCAAACTACACGTGTGCGCACACACAAAATGCACCAACAAAGCGTAAAACAACTACTTCATGTAACAAGGATATTATAATATCCAAAATTGATAAAATTGGAGACTTTAACACTGCTATCAAAACACGGATCGAAGCTTCGGTACTGGTTGGGCCTGCATTTTCTTCAGGGTAGGGAGAGGCGAACTAATGAATCTTTTACTGCTCAACGCCTCCTATAGAAGAGGTGATTTGGAGAATGCCCTGCACCGCTATGAGCAAACTCATCAAGGGTGAAATTCAACAATCGAAAATTTATAAGCCGACAGTGCAGACATCCGAAACCACAGTGAGAACATAGATACTTAGTAGGCACGGAGTTGCGTTTGAGCCCTGCACTAGGACAGCTCAAAATCCATAATTCAAACCAGGAGTGTAGGGAAATTTAGTTTCATATCAGGCCAACCCCAGCAGCACCCAAATGACAGCAGTCGAAAAACAATGCAGAATTCAAAATGTCGTAAGTTTTGGCTTTTCATATATATTCAGTATATGTAACAATTTGAAAAAAAAAATGTAGCAACGAGATGGGCAAACTGCTGGTATGTACCTGTCCAGCCGAAATTCTTAATAGAGCTCTGCGAACACGGGCATCGGTCTGCTCGGATACATTCATCTGCAATCTCAAAAGTTCTCCAATTGTCTGGGGTTTTTTCGATCTGGAATGGCTGCTGTCCTTCGAATGACTGCTCTTCTTTGAGGATCTCAAGCCGAGGGCTCTCTTGACCCTGCTGGCAGCAGTAGAGGTCAATGACTTCTGAAGAGAAGGTGATACTGATGATGAAGACGATGATGGTGATGATTTCTCAGGCCTCTCAGCCTTGTCTGATTGAGAAATGTATGTGAGGGTTGATCTTCCAGCTGAGGGTCTGCAGGCTGCAATGAAGATCTCGTAGGCTGTCTCCCTCAAATCGTCTTCAGAGAGCTGGCTGCCCAATGCCCCAAATGGGCACTCCAGATCCGTTGTCATACTTGATCTGGTGCCACCAAAACCTCTGTCTTGGACAGCTGCAGGAGCCATCAGAGGGATGGATGCTTTCCTTGTATACCCCAAATAGCCTTCTGTTTAGAGAGAACTTTTAAACCCAAATGGGCCTCTGCTTGTGTCCTTCCTCTGTAAAAGCCGGATCTAAGTGTACCCAATCTGGGTTGTGGGCAATAGCTCTTCCTAAAACAAATCTGGACGTACGGAATGACCTCTAGGTTTACTGAATCCTAACTGTACAGTACCCAGAGGACCAATTCATCTACCTGAAATTGCTTTGATAACAAGATACATTGGCATTGAAATGATCCACTGTAGTTCCCACCTGAAATGGGACTTGGATTTTGAGGAAACTTCTACCTGATGGGAACTTCCTTCCTAAAACTAACTCTAGTCCACTCCAGGAAACACAATCCCCAGTCGAAATTATTTTTAATAAAATAAAAAAAAAAAAAAAAACCATGGGCATGGGTCCCCTGACAGCCTAAATATAGATGGCAACAGACTGTCAAAATAGAAGATATATACATTCTAGAGTTCTAGATATTTATGTGTGTGAATACATGACTCTCAAAAATAAAAAGCATAATCCGTCTCCGCTCTGCACATGGACTGATCCACTCCTCCATTGTCCATCCAATTCAAAGATACTTAACTGCACGCAAACATTTCCTCCAATGGCTTTCCCTCCACCCAGCCCCACTTCATACCAACAATGAATAAATCAAAGTTCTGTTAAAATAAATTAATAAATCAAAGTTCTGTTAAAATAAGTTAATAAATCAAAGTTCTGTTAAAATAAGTTAATAAATCAAAGTTATACATAAAATTTAATTGAAAAAGGAGCCTTTTGCAATTCTAATTCCATTACCAAATAATAATAATAATATAATGTACTTAAAATTTGAATTTACAAATAATAATATTTATAATTTAATTAAAATATATTTTAATTTATAATAATCCAATTAAAGAATATTTTAATTTATATAAGGGGTTTTGTTTTTTCCTTCCCCAAAGGCTCAAAATTTAATTGAAGATTTTTATGTTTCGCTTTGTTACTTTTCTTATGTATATCTCTTTCATTCATTGATGATAGGAATCCAATTTTGTTAATGTATTATCTATTTCAAAATAAATTGAAATTTATATTTTTAATTTATATAAAAATAATAAAATTATAAATTTATTTTTAAGTTATAATTTTTTTAAATTAAATAATTTTTGTATTGTTATTAAAAAAATTCTTATCATTTTAATAAGAAAGTCTCATATATCAATTTTCAATTTAATAAATGATTTGATTGTGATTTTGAAAATAAAATATTATTATTATTAAAATCAAACATTTACTATATCATTAAATATTTATAACTCACATAGCAAAATTTTACTCTTGAAATCGTAATTTTTCAAAATCTATTAAAAACAAATAACTTTTCAAAATCTCAAAATACTAAAATAACTTTAAACAAATCATCTCACCTAGAAACCTAAACCCACAAACATTCTTTGATATATTATCATGTTGTTTTCTAATAAAACATAAAGTGCATCTCATGTTAAAATTGTTGTGGGACATTTCCATCATCTCTTTGAATCATTTTCCCTACATTTTTTCTCTCTATTCACACACTTTTTCTCTCCTATTGCATTTTTTTCTCTCTATTCACACACTTTTTCTCTCCTAGTGCATTTTTTTCACACACTTTTTCTCTCCTAGTGCATTTTTTTCTCTCTATTCACACACATTTTCTCCTAGGTAGTTAAGTAGTTTTCATTTTCTGTCTATTCACACACAATTTCGCTCCTATGTGGTTAAGGTTAAGTATTTTCCTTTTGGTAAAACATAAAGTAAGAGGAATTGATGGGTTGTGGAGATTATTGAATGGTTATTTGTAAAATCGTATGATATTTATCTTTTTCATTGTATGGTTTTTCTTTTAAGTATTGGTTTTCTTGTGAGTATTACATGTTAAAGTTTTGTGAGACAATGTGAAACTTTGTTGTACAATATGTGGAATATTGATTTAAGGTTTTGTTAGGAATTTAAGTAATTCATCCTCTTTCAAATCATAGATTTCTAAGAAGTTGTAGGTTCAAGTTTATCCAATGTCCCACAAACAACACTTACATTGTTATTAACAATTTGGTCCACTAATCACAACACGGTAATGGGTCTCAAGCTGGGTGAGTAAATGTAATAGACCCCCCAAGTGGTTGTTAGTGGGTCATCTATGACAACACTAGAAAATGTAAACAAAACTTTGAGAAGGTCAAACCTCTAACTCAAAAAAAATGTTAAACATCGACCTCCCAACAAGGCACCATTGCACACCTCAAAATGAAAATCCATATACCATAAGCATACAAATTGTGAAGTTTCACACTATATTCAATGATATTTATCTTCACTCGATTATTAGCAAGTTTAATTCTTCTCACATTTGGTAGTCGTATAGTTTCACTTGAAAATATATTATGATTTGAAATCTTTATTGACAAAAAATTAAGTGGTGTTCATAAAGGCTTGCTTGGTTGGTAAAGTAAAGTTAAAGATAAATATCATTTATCTTGAATTCAAGTTCCAAATATTGTGACATTACTTTATATACAAAAAAAAATAATGTCAATAAATATATATAAACAAATTATATTTAATGTGTAAACATTATGTTACATGATATTATAGTGTATCAACGTATATACAATTTATATAAAAATCACAAAAATCCATGCATAATATTAACTATAATCAATCACAATTATAAAATAGGATGATAATATTTTTTTATCAATAATTTATATTGAAACTTAGATTTTTGACTAATTTATGTTTATAAAATAGGAAGATAATATTTTTTTATCAATAATTTATATTGAAACTTAAATTTTTGACTAATTTATATTCATTTTTAATTTTTTAAATATGTTAGTTGGAGATAGTTCAAATTTCAAGATGTGTCTCTTTCATAGAACACTCATAAGAATAAAAGAAAGGTGTATTGAAAATGAAATTTGAACTAATTATGATAAAGTAAACCATAACTTAAGCAAATTATCTAAATATAAAAAAATATATAATTATATTTATATTTCAAATTTTGAAAATTAAGAAGTTACATTAAAATTAGTTTTTATAATTAGTTTTTATAAAACTTTATTTGAATCAAAAAATAAATAAATAAATCATTCCTTTGCCCCCTAAAGTTGGGAGGCTTGGTCTAAAGTTGGGAGGCTTAGTCTAAAGTTGCATGGAGTATAGTATTTGAAAATCTATTTCAAATTTTGAAAATTGAAAATTTACATTAAAATTAGTTTTTTCTAAAACTTCATTTCAATTAAAAAATAAAAAATAAACATTCCTTAGCCTCCAAAAGTTGGGAGTCTTGGTCTTGGCATTGCTGGAGTATAATATTTGAGAATCTCACAATTTAAGGGCTTGAAAAATTATATTATTAAGTATGTTATTATATTATTTGAAAATCTCACCATTTAAGTGCTTCAAAATTTATATTATTAAGTATGTTATTTGGTATTGTGTTTATGTTTAATCAATATGTAAAAATCTTTTTTTTAATTAAATTTATTTGTTTTTAATTTTTTGGAAGGCTTTTGTTTAGGTAAAAATATTTTTAAGGTTATCGAATGTTCATAGGTTTATAGTGACATTAACTTAAAGTGAATGGATTTTTAAGTTGTTAATTATGGCATGGTGTTCTTTTAGTTTGAGGATGCATTGTTCTATATTAATTTGTACATGTATTTTTATGTCAATTTTCAAAAGGTGTGAGTGGAGATGGATCATTTTTGAAGGTGTTAAATATGACATTGTTTTATTCCAATTTAAGAATGCACTATTTTATATTAATTTGTATTAGTAGGTTTTTGTTCATTTTCAAAAGGTATAAGTGGAGATGGGTCATTTTTCTCACTTGATCAATTATTAGAGTATGCACTTTGTACTGTGAGCAAGGAGTTTCTTGCTAACATTGTTGCTTAGTTAGCCCAATTCCACTATTTATATCACATGTGACACCTTGTTGGTTGTAAAAATTGTCACAACTAACCCCTTTTCTTCGAATAAGTAATTAGAAGTTTCATATTGTACCCATTGTCATCTAAGTAAAAAAAACTCTCATATCAAGTAAAAAAACCTTTCATATCAAATTTAAAAAATAATAAATAAAAACCCATTATTACTAATATCTAACCAATTGTTAAAAATAAAATCATCCTAACTTAAACAAGATTCCTACTAGAGCATAATTTCCTATCATGTTGATCAAGCAAGCTAACTAGACTTCTCTCATGCTTATTTCAACCTAATATAACCCTTTAGCAGCCTATGCTCAAGAAGTTCCACATACTAATAAACTTTTAGTTTTTTTTATCTCTATACGGTGCAGTATAACACAATGTGCTTCTTCTTTTAATAAAAAAATACCCTTGACATATCTACACATTTGATTAAAAGTATGGTTTTGATCGTTATAGTAATTGCTAAATTATATGTATATTAGCAATTACTATAATGATTAAAAGTATGGTTTTGATCGTTATAGTAATTGCTAAATTATATGTATATTAGCAATTACTATAATGATCAAAACCAAATAATACATTCTTACAAATTGGTGTATATTTAGTGGTGTAGTAGTGTCTTCAAATATTATTGTCATTATATTTTCTTTTAAGATGACAAAAATTATTATAGCTTAATTACCAATCGATAGTGAGTACAAATATCATTGACTATTATCCACGAATACAAGTAAGGTGACTCATCACCATTATTTAAGGAAAACCACGTCACTTTAAATGATCCATTGGTGGGCCATAAGGGGGCAGATTTTCGCTCCTGCCTAATGCCTCTAGGTCTTGGGCCATAACCTATTTTCTTTCATCCAAGGAAGACAAGCTCTTAGCCAATTGGAAGCAGTATTAAGTCTTACTCTAGCACCAAAAGATGGTTTTAGCATGAAGTCAATGCCCCATTTGGTCATCGTTGAGGCTATCTGAAAGCCAATGCCCCCTATGGTCATCGTTGAGGCTATCTTTAGTGGGGTCGTGTGCTTTTTAATAACATTTAGACTTAGTCTCGTATATGAAACCAAGTACTATTCTCAATTGCAATTTAACGTTTTACCCAAAATAATTGATTATTATCACATTTATCAAACATTATCCATTTAATTATCCACTAGCATAAATCCATCTTAACTTAGGATCTATTACGTGTCGAAAGGGATCAAATCCCTTAGAGGTGCAAACATTTCATCGAGCTTTTTAATTTAAAAAAATTTTCACCCTGAGAGACTTATCCTTCTCCACCCATGATAGATTATGAGTTATATATATATATATATATATAAAGTTGATATTGATTTTTTTGTTTTTTTTGTAAGCTAGCCATTTGTATTACCATTCATGAGCAAAAATTACAGAAGAAGTTTAAGATATTGGTGTTGAGGGTACCATAGAAGGAAACCAACGCCACCACCATGTATAAAAGTTCCATAAAATCATAATGTGACTACTATTGATTGACATAATTACATAGTTTAGAGTAAGATAAGCTATTTTGGGCCTGTAAATATACCAACTGAAATATCTTTAAGGTTTGGTAGGCCAAAAGCTACAAGAAGCAAAATATAACAATCCATGAGAGACTATTTACCGAGAGAGTTGTAAGGGAAGGCATGCCTTGATGAATACGGCCACTTGGGGGCCATTATCGCATGGAGTAGGTCCTCCTCGTTGCGTCATTGTGTTGGGTTCTCCACACCCAAATCTATAAGCCAATCCATGCGTTTCTCCATTATCTCTTGGAAAAATTTATGCTCGGCATTATCTCAATGAAGCTCCATGTTGACTTCTCGTTGTGCATC
>CBVK0102110928.1:0-37729 GCA_900067695.1 Picea abies
GGAACCTGCCATATGAAGAGCCACTATGAGGATTGTCGTCTTGAGGCGTGAGTGAAAAAGGTTGCGCATAGGTCGAGCATCTCTGTTTGACCGACGTGCTCAAGAAGGCATCAAACATCATATCGATTATGCTACTAAGGAGGGTTTTTCGGTGGAGTTTCTCTATCATATAGTTCCCCATTTCAAAGATGAGCTCCAAGTGCTCTAGAATAAGAAGGTTGGGTGAAATCTGGTCACGTCCAGTGCCAGAGTTGAGCAAAGGAGGTTCAGTTGGGAAATCCATCTGGGGGATTTCCTCTTGGACAATGCATGTAGCCTCCTCCATTGCTGCCTCTGTGTCCATCGCTGAAATGTTGGTGTTGGGTCTGTCCTAGGGGTCTGAGACCGTGTAGAGGAGGGAATCTAGTGGAACCTGAATTGATTCCACCAAGAATTCCTCCTCCACATAGGCCATTGGAGGTGTCTTCGACACCTTGTTTCACTGAGTCCAAGATATTAAGGAGGATCTCTCGAATTCACGCAGGAATCTCTACCTTGTAGCGTAGTAGTACCAAGACGGTCCCCTCTTGGGTTTCCCTCGTTCATGCGACATGACAAAACCTGAAGGCCAGAGTAAGTTGAGAATGAGGGTGCACAAAATTGGATGGATGAGAAGAGCGGGGCTTCGATGCAGCAATGAAACATAATGTAACATTCCATGGCCAACTTGGAGTAATATCCGTGAAGCTGATATGAATGTCGAGCCTCCTCCCGTACTTGTCGTCATCCCCCTTCCATGACTCATTGAGGGTTCCATTAAACCCGCGCGAGAAAGTTGTCCCTCCATCCTTTGTATGCATTTAAGTCTGTGCTCCATCCAAAAATAAAACTTGGAGTGGCGACCAACCATATTAATGATTTGAGTTACATAAGAGATGCATGGCCTCCCCTAAGCTACATAGCACCCCATCCAGGGTACTTAAAATCAATACAAATTACATAATTTATTTTTATTTAATCAATAGTGCAAACACTTTTAAAATCTTAAAAACAAATCAAGTAAAGCGTTATTATGTCACATATAAACAACTAAAGTAAAGCATAAGTCATATAGTATAATAATATATCCATGAAAGAAAAATCTCGTGTGTAGTCACTAAGTCATATAAGAAAACTTATCTATCTTGGTATAATAGCATGAAGCTAAGCGCCAAGAGCCTTAAAAAAATGGAATTAAGGTTGAATTGTGTATATGAGATTGAATGAAGATTTGTTCATTATTTATTGTTTTTCAAGAATGAGAATTTTTGCGTCAAACAAATTTTTTTGATTTAAAAATAGTAAAAAAGTAGATGTATCAACATTCCTCACTGCAAATATTTTTGGGATATTTTAAAATTATTTTTAACAATTTAAATACTCATATTTTTTACAATTGTATTGGAAGTCACATAATTTCGTCGTACTCATATATGTGCAAGTAGATGAAACTAAATATTTATGGTTTTCCAAGGTTTTCCAAACTAATCATACATATGGAAGTAGATACAAGGATCTATAACCCTAACAATAACCACAAAGAAAAGGAGTTATAACCGTAATTACAAGGAGTGAAAGCAGTTTTGTTCCTATTATATTGGTTTTATGTGTTATAACTAAGTAACTAAATACTTGCTAGCAAAAGACAATATAAATATTTACTTCGTAACAAAATAGTTTTCAAATTTTTAGTTCACATATAATTATACATTTATAATATTTTATAAATATATTTATGATATTATAGCTTTTTAAAAATTCAAATAATAACAAAATAGTTTTCAAATTTTTAGTTCACATATAATTATACATTTATAATATTTTATAAATATATTTATGATATTATAGCTTTTTAAAAATTCAAATAATATGTCTTCAATATAACAAGTTGTCTTCAATATAACAAGTTGTCTTCAATATGTCTTCAATATAACATGATATAACAAGTTGTTATATTTGTAATATCAATATTAAAATTTATTATAATAATAAATAATCTATTTTTAAGGTCATTGTCAAGCTAGACATTAACTATTTGACTGATAAAATTTAACTGAGATATATATATCTTAGTTTTTTTGAATTTGAATTTATGACCTCTTAATCATTAAACCAACCCACTCACACTTTATATAACTCATACATATATTAATTAAAAAAAACAATAAATAATACATCAATTACAACTATACTTCTCAATAAATGTTTGATTACAATAATGTTAAAAAAATAACCTTAATACTCTTTTAACTATAACTCTTTATTCCTCCATTCTCTACATGGCAACACCATAAACGAGAGAGCTGTTTATTCCTTCATTTATAATAGTTAGGGGGTTTGAAAAGATTATCCAACTCAATTTTCCATTTCCATGATTCCAT
Organism: Picea abies; assembly: GCA_900067695.1. Classification (NCBI taxonomy): domain Eukaryota; kingdom Viridiplantae; phylum Streptophyta; class Pinopsida; order Pinales; family Pinaceae; genus Picea; species Picea abies. The sequence continues at coordinate 2,400 of CBVK0102110928.1, forward strand.
CCCTTCCAACTTTTCTTTCATTTCCAATTCCAGGTGGAAAATCCCTAAGAACTTAATTGTTTCCATGTTTCATTCACCAATCTATTTTCTCCTTGGGGACACTAATACCCCAGAGCACATATCCTCAAAAAATTCACCATCCATACATTTCAATATTTAGAAATAAAATTCAACAGGCTAAATCCATGACCAGCCAAAGCAAACATTACCACACAGCTGTGAACACTTTAGCATCACAATCTTTTCCTGTATTAATGGTCCCATCTCTTCTTCTTCCAGGCACAGCTTTTCTTGTTTTAAAGAAATGTCTCAGATTAGTTATGTCCGTTAATCATGGTTTCCAAATGGTTTCCATTTTCCAATTCTGCATCGGTGGTTTGTAGTCGTTTTCGAACTCAGCATCGCCAGCTGAGCATCATGAATGTTTTAAGCTTTTGGATGTTGCAGGATGTGTCACACATTTGATATTGATCGGTGAGGCAAAATCAAAATCAGACGATGGAGTTACCTCCGCCAGCAATCATCCTCGTACTCCTGGCGAGCAGCCTGGTCACTTGGAAAGTATATGAAACGATCTGGATCATTAACTCAGAGATCCCAGTCACTCTGAAAGTTATTTTTGCAGTACAGGATAGCATACTATTGCTCAGCACGCTGTTAATTTTCGAATTTCTTTCTGTCAGCAAAATCAATACTACTGATCATCTTCTAACACAGGAGGCACTGCCTCCAACTGGGTATTTACGAACGAGCATTTTCCTCCTCCTGGCAAACATTTTTGTGCATTTGCAAGTATATGAAATGATCTGGATCAATTCCTCGAAGACTTTATACACTACGAAAGTTATTAATGCAGTTTTGAATATCATGTTCATCGCGTCGTTACTGATAGCTGTGATTATGATGGGAAACGAAGTTCTGAAGTTGCATATTTATGTTGAAAGGCGTATACCTATTGGTAATGGGCATCATTAATGACCTTTTAATCTAAAATTTTAATTTGATGGCTAACAATTGATTTGATGGCTAACAATTGAAGATGCTGGCATATTTTTAGTCGTCCTCCCAAATCAATGAATCTCTTCCGATCTCACACTGGGTATTTACGAACGAGCATTTTCCTCCTCCTGGCAAACATTTTTGTGCATTTGCAAGTATATGAAATGATCTGGATCAATTCCTCCAAGACTTTATACACTACGAAAGTTATTAATGCAGTTTTGAACATCATGTTCATAGCGTCGTTACTGATAGCTGTGATTATGATGGGAAACGAAGTTCTGAAGTTGCATATTTATGTCCAAAGGCGTATACCTATTGGTAATAGGCATCATTAATGACCTTTTAATCTAAAATTTTAATTTGATGGCTAACAATTGAAGATGCTGGCATATTTTTAGTCGTCCTCCCAAATCAAATGAATGTGATTTACTCTTCATAACTTCCTTGTATTTTTGAATGCATCCATTAACCTGTTTACTTTTTAACATTTACCTAATCATATTAAAAAATTACTGTAGTACCATATAATTGCCACGTTTAGATTATTAAACGCGTTTCATATTAGATGGTGTTTCATCTGCCCATACCTTTAAGCGTTCTCAGCTGCGAGTTAACAGCTGTGCTAGTATAAGGTTACTTGAAATATCAATGCTCTTCAATAATTCATATTCTTCATTTTAATTAATTTTTTTTATATGTTTTCTCTGTGGTGTCGCAGATACATAGTCCAAAAACTAAACTCATCAACATCAGGAGATATATAGTGACAAGAGAGTCACTGCCCAGCAGACAAGCGATAACTAAAGATGAAAATGCTGTACATACTGTGATTTTAGGGTTTTGCTTATGTTATTGGGATAAGTGATTTTAGGGTTTTTGCTTATGTTATTGGGATAAGTATTAGGGTTTTTCTTATGTTTTTGGGATAAGTATTAATAGTTTTTGGGATCTATCTTTATGAGACTTGAGAGCTTTGGGTTCAATAAGTATTAATGACTCGTCACTGCCCAGCAGACAAGCGATACTTAAAGCTGAAAATGCTGTACATACTGTGATTTTAGGGTTTTCCTTATGTTATTGGGATAAGTATTAGGGTTTTTCTTATGTTTTAGGGATAAGCATTACTAGTTTTTGGGATCTATTTTTATGAGACTTGAAAGCTTTGGGTTCAATAAATATTAATGACTCCAGGGCTTTGGGTTCTTCGAATTTAGTGTTTGTGTTATTTTTTCTCCTGTACTTGGGAAGCTTGAAGGCTCCTTTAATGCCAACTGAGTTGCAGTTTTCAGTTTTCCATTTCAGATCATCTTGTGAATTCCAAACTACATGGAACAAAGCACTCTTTTATTTAATGGTGTAATATGGAAGTTGGTTGTATTTTATTTGATAAGTAAATCGAGTAGAGTATATATGTCCTTATATACTAGCACAGCAGTTAAATATTAGTTGCTGGTGAACACAGAAAGGTTGATAAAATGAAATGGGCAAGTGTTAATATTTTAATTTCTGTTAATCACTTACGTGGCAATTAGTTAACTATCAAAGTAATTTTTAAATATGATTAGGTAAATGTAAAAAGGTAAATACATAAATGGATGTCTTTATAATAACTATAATAGCTAGGAAGTTAATGATTGAAATCACAGCCATTTATTTTGTGTGACTACTAAAAATATTCCAGCCATATTTAATCCTGTCCATAAAAAACTTATTAAGCACTAAACCCCTATTAAATCTGCCCATTATCAATAGGTGTACGCCTTTTCGGCCTAAATATAAACTCTCCGAGCTTCATTCTGAACTTTTCGCAACTACAATTCACTAGGGTTTAATAAATACAAGACCAATGTCTGCCATTCAAAATATTGCCGACGATAACGCTATGTACTCTGCTTTGAAAAATATGTCTGATTCCCTATGCAACAAAGACTTTTCCCTGGGAACCAAAGACAAATCTTAGCTGAAATGATTTGTCTCCTTCAATATGCTGGTTTTCTCCTTCAATTGTTTAGATTTAAAACCCGTCTTGTTAATTGTCTTAAAAGCCTTAGGTTTTTCTCTTCTAGATTTGGGATCCCGGTTTGTATTTCTCTCAATCTGCCGTTGATGTTTTCAGTTTCTGCAGCCTCCTGAACAGAGATGTCCACTTCAGAATTAGATGTGATTAATGATCCCACACTTTCATAAATTCAATGTCTCGATCAGAATTCTCCAATTTTTATTTTTTAAACCTTTGCCTCAGGATTGTCAACGTCAGATATATCTGGATCTGCTTCAGAAGTAGTCGAAAATTCCTTTTGGATGCTATTATAAAAAGATTAACTAAGATAATAGAAAAAGACAAATTTATTGTATAAGTATTTTCATGTTAAATTGGATTGAAAAGGGTATAATATTTACATCTAAATATAGGAAATTTTATATTTAAATTAATACATAATTATATCAAATATTTTATTTAAGAATTATTTTCTAATATGATTGTGACAAGACATGATGTTTGCATTTTCCCTCACCTAGCATGATCACAAAGAAAGGAAATAGTGAACTCCAACTGAAGACGACTACGGATTTATAACCCTCATCATCTTTGAGGAATCTTCGAATTATGTATCTGTGGATTTACAGATTCTCCCTAGAGCAAGCAGAACAACTCCTGCTAGGAAAACTACTGTTATATGGGCTACACTTTCAGAGTTGGAAAATAGACACTATGGGAAGCAAGATGATAGTCAGGCTGAACAGGTAGTCTATCTAAGTTAAGTGATCTCGCCTTTTGGTTTTATTTTCTATTTTCATTTTAGTATAAAGATCTTTCATCCTGTTCTTCATTTCTATGTTGATTTTAAATGAAATAGTGTTTCCTTCTCTTACTAATATACATCTCTTACTATTATGCATTAAACCCTGAATCAATGTTGTTAGAATAGTGTGAAAAAATATGTAGAATAATATTCATAATAATCTATTCTGATTTGGTATAATCCCATATGATATATGGGATGTATTGTATTATGTTTATTGAAGATTCATTACTTCTTCCATCTTTAATAGTTTTATGAAAAATAAATCTACTAATTTACATTTAAAAAAAAGTGTAAAATTAAATTATTTCATAATATTAAACAATATCCAACTTATTGAAATCTCTATTACTTCAAAAAAATTAATAAAATTAAAAATAATGTTGATAAATCTTCTATTAAAAATACAATATAAAATAATGTTGTATAGTATTATTTAATATATATATATATATATATATTTTGCATAAAGTAATAATATTGTATAAATTAATAGATTTATTATTAAAAATATATAAAGAATTTAATATTAATTATTTAATAAATTATTTAACAAATATATAAATTAAAATATATTATCAAATTTAATATTTTAATTTAAATATTATTTATTATATATGTATATACATATTAGCACAATTATATATAATTTATGACTGATAAATGCTGAAAGACTATAATTTCTCTCCTGCGTCTGCCAAGGTTTCAAGTTAATTGTGCCCATTATCAATAGGTGTACGACTTTCTGTGTAATTATCAAAATTGTGAAATCATCAACACTAATCAACTAAATATATAACATTAATCATAATTGATTACATGAAATTAAAAATCTAACATTTATGATAATCTCTATGGGCCTTCACCATCCACTAATGATGTGGATGTGCTAGTGTTTAATCCACTAATGATGTGGATGTGCTAGTGTTTATTTATAGTGGAGATTATTTCCGTGTGTAATGAATACATTATAATTTGTGTTTCTCTCTTATATGTTTGTCTAAACTATAATTAGATATTAAATAATAGAATTTATGTTTGTTTACAATATGATTATGAAATTATAATTAACTATTTAATCATAATTTTTTCTTATTTTATATCTAATTATATATATACATAATTCGAAGATTCCTCAAAGATGATGAGGGTTATAAATTTGTAGTCATCTTCAGTTGGATTTCACTATTTCCTTTCCTTGTGATCATGTTGGCTGAGTGCAAATGGAAAATGGAATAGGGAACGTTCTTGTGATCATGCTGGCTCAGAGCGAATGCAAAATGGAAGGAACGGTCCAACGATTTGTAGTAAAAAACCTATAACCGGATTGTTAGTAAAAAAACTAACGGACATTGTAAAAAAATCAACGGACGTGGTAAGAAATTTCACGCTTAGTTAAAAGCCCCACAATGTAAATAATCCAGAAATTGCAACGACATTGTAACCGAAATGACTCATCATGGAACACTATCATGGAACACTAAGTGGTAAAAAAACCCATTCACTGTAAAAACCGCATGCAAAGTAAATAATGCGATCCAGTTTTGAAGTATCTATGCATGTCTATTTTTGGACTAGATAATCATTCAAGTAGAATAACATAACAATATAGCAAATGATTAAATTACAATATCATAGAATCAAGCTTACAATCCATGCATAAAGAAATTACAATCCATACATAAAGAAAGAATAAATTATTATTGAGGTAGTCCGAGAGAAAAGTGATTTTTACCAGTTATCAACCTTGATCTTCATAAAAATACATATTGTTATAGAACAAACAATTAGTTGCTCCTGACTGAATTCTTACAACAATTTATTTTGGAAAACAATTCATGCATTTTGTATGCATTATTTAGTTATCTAAACACTAACCTACAGATTTAAAAAAACTGCAAATAAATCACATCATGTCAGATAATTGACTAGAGTGCCTCAATTACCAACATATTCCCCCTTGATGATGAGAGGACTCACAATCTGATCTCAAAGTTTAAAAAACTAGACTTTAGCAACTGCAATTGCCTTAGTGAAAATGTGTGCAATTTGTTCTTGAGTATTTATATACCTTACTTCTACTTCCTTCTTTTTCACCAAATATAGAATGAAATGATACTTTAAATAAAAAAAATTGTCCTTCTATGATGGACTGGATTCTTGGTCAATTTGATTGCGTGTTATCACAAAATATCATTGTAGGATGAATTTGTTTCTCTCTAATTTCTTCTAGAACTTTTCTAAGCCATAATGCTTGTGTACTTGCTAGGTCACTGCAACATACTATGTTTCTGTGGATGAAAGTGCAACTATACTTTGTTTATTTGAGCTCCAAGTAATCAAACCCAAACCAAAAGAGAAACAATTACATATGTAGACTTTCGGTCATCCAAACTACCTCCCCAATCAAAATCACTAAAGACAACAATATTAAACCTTTTAGAAGTGTAGTAATGAATGTATCTAAATATTTCAGAGTCTGAAACTTCACCAAAATAGTTTTATAGAGAAAATAAAAATATGACTCATTTGATACCAATTTTAGAACTAGTCACAAACCCTAAGTTCTACATACGATATCTCTAATCTATAACGACCCAAAACCTAAAATTTGGACAATATGTAATCTATTATGTCTCTTCAATCTCCTAAACTTTTGATATTTGAGTCATTATATAAAAAACATTATAGTGAAAATTCCGAGTTGTCTCAATTGAAGGAGAAAAACCCTAGGATCGTATGCTCTGATACCAAATGTTATGAACCAATACCTTCAAAATGATAAAAATTCAATGAATAATAGTCCATGTCAAGGGGGAAACTTACTTTTACAATATATTCAATGTACAAGATGAGATAAGATGATCCTATGACTCGGTTTCCTTGGTGTGTGTGTGTGTGTGTGTGTGTGTGTGTGAGAGAGAGAGAGAGAGAGAGAGAGAGAAATTATAATGAAATGGTATAATGAAGGGTTCTAGATGACCTACTAATATAACACTAGAAATGTAATAATCCAATATCTAAGTCTTAATAAGGGGTTTTATATTTAACATGGGGCTTTGTCTAGGGATTAACATTTTCTTAATCTTATTTCAACATACCAATATGTTTTGTTCTTGGATCCACAACAACCCAACCCATTGTTCTCTATGTACAAGAAGACCTTCCATATTTAGTTTATATAACTCGAATCTCTAGTCATTAAACTCTTCTATTTTTATTTTTGAATCACTTGTCATTTTTCTCTACACGAGATTCATTGTGCAAAGTTCCCACTCATGAACATGTTTATCATAGATCCAAGATACCCTTTCTCCTCACAAAATGAGATAAACCCTAGCCACAAAGGTGTCCCATTAAAACTAATAATGTCACTATGATACCAAATGAAAAGTTTGATAAGCAAGTGCAAAAAAATAAATACTTACAAAATCTAAAAAAAAGAATAACAATAGAATATTAAAACAATATAACAAGATTTACCCCAAAAACCCTTAACCGATAAAACTACCCCAACTAAGAGTTTCACCTATATTTATATCATTGCATTGAATATCCATTCATAATACAATATTTAGGTATTCCACAACATCCAAAACCCTAATCCATTAACTCGGATTAGATTACAACCATAACTCCTTAACCAAAATTATATTACAATGTGCTGAAAATCATTGGTTAAAAAAACACAAAATTGATAAAAGAATAGACCCCAATTTTTTCTCTAGGGGAGGGGGCATGGGAGATTGACCTTGTTGACCAATATCTTATTATGTTTATTCATAAAGAGGGTTTTTAAATTGTAAAAAGTAAAGTCAATATATTATAGGTATTAGGGGGTGATGTGTGGTATCGGGGTTTATAGGAATTTTGGGTATAAAAGGGGTATCTAGTAAAAATAGAGGTTTCTTTTATTGAAAAGATATATTGGGATGGGTGTTCAACAATTTTTTTTTTGGAAGTATCTATCAATATCTAGTGAAATTAGGGGTATTCTTTAATATCACATGAATGCGGGTATTATGTCATAGGTTCATTGACTGAAGATCCCGTTGGAGGGGGGGGTTATTATCCCTTTACACCCTCTAGCTTGAAAGGTGATGACCCCCCAGACCCCTTTGTGCCAGTATGGGACTAATTCTACATACAAAGAGGAAAACACATGTCCAACAAAGACCTAATGTAATGTTTGAAGACTAAGCTTGAACATGGTATCTTTTTTTGTAAAGAAAGCTTCATGAAACTTTCAAGGGTAAGAAATATTTGTTGATAATTTGTTTAAAGGGAAAAATTCCTACAAAAGAAATTAATTAAGGAGGTGAAGGGGAAATTTCTTCATCTTCTTCACAACTAATAAGCTTCGGGGACTAAAAAAATCTTAAAAAGGAAAGGTTTGATTAAAATTAAATCGAATAGGATGTTTAAGGTGGAGTCAACTATGGAATTTGATTGAACCAATTCAACTAAGTAATAAATAAGAATAAAATAAATGAAGATCAATGACAAAGTCATCTATTATATCATATCAACTAGTGCACATACGTCCAAGATCAACTAGTGCACATATGTCCAAGACCAAATATGGAGATGTGATCGAATTCAACAAACACATGAATTATGTCATTTGGATAGATCTAGGATAAGTGGACTAGATAGTTAGTGATAGTTATTAAAGGGAAGACTAATGGTTAGTAACTCAAGGGACACAAGAAAAACCAAATCAATCTAATTAACACTTGTAGGTGGCCCATAAGAAGGTGATATAATGATATGGGCCCATAAGAAGGTGATATAATGATATGGGTTACATATTGGACAATTTTTTTGTGGAAGTAAATTAAAGGGTCATAGGTGCATTAGAGAGTTTTTGTATTTAAAAGAAAAAATAAATTTCTTGTGGAAAGGATAAACCTAAACTTAGTTACTAAGAGTTCCAAGCATTTGGAACACAATCACATAAATGTGAAATTCTAAGTGTTGTGAAAGTTTACAATTGTGAGTTGTCATTAATAAAAAAATCTCTAAGAATTTATAATAAATTTAAAATTTATTATCGATAGGGTTTGTTGTTAAAAATAAATGTGTAACATTTATGAATGTTAATGTTTATATTTATCAAAGTGAATTTTTTTCTTAGTTTATCACATACTTCATATTGAAACAAGTATAAGGTAATATTTATTAAACATGGCCGATTATGTTTAATTGAAAATTTCTAAAAATATATAATAAATTTAAAATTTGTTATCGATAGGGTTTGTTGTTAAAAATAAATGTGTACCATTTGATGATTGAATGTTAATGTTTGGATTTTTTTCTTAGTTTATTACATACTTCATATTGAATTATTACATACTTCATATTGAAACAAGTATAAGGTGACATTTATTAAACATGGCCGATTATGTTTAATTGAATCAGTGGTTTAGATACACTGATTGATTGATTTCAACTTGTCCATTAAAAAAATAGTATATTGATGATTCTAATATTTGTCAATTTTTTTTATCTAAAATGTGGGTCATAAGGCCGAGAGTTGGCTTGTAATGTGTTATGTCAAAGTTAACCAAATCTAAGTGGATACCTTCATGCCAACAGAAACGATACAATATCTAGAGGCCTTGCTACTTTTTGCCAACCCACTTCAGTCTGAAATTATTGTGTTTCCCAAGGAATATATACTAGAGTGGGATCTCTGTCCTTTTTAGGCTATGAAATATTTATGTGCTTATGTGCATGTTTGAGTGGATTTTAATTGTGTTTCAACATTTCATAGACATAAAATTTGCTACAACGAAATATATCTGCTATATGCTTCAAACACATTGAACATACGTCAAGGTATGGCATCAAGTATAAAAATACACAATTAGATTGTACTTTATGGCATAGAGCATAGAGTTTAAACTCAAGAAAATCCATTTTGAGTTTAAAAACCCAAGAAAGTCCATTAATCAAGAGAGGACTTTATGTAGAGCTACAAAAGTTCCAGAAATCTGTTAATTAACATAGGAGTTTATGTAAACCTTTGGAGGGATGCAAGATGTCTGTCTTTCTATCATTGGAAGCAAATGTTCCATCTCCCCCCCTCGTCTTCTATCATAATATCCTCCATTCTTCCTATGTTCTTCTTTAATTCTTTCACCATTCTATCCAATAGTCCATTCCATTTTAAGGAAGATTAGCCATTAGAATTTCACTACCAACTTGCTTGGCCAATAACGCTACATGACTCTACATATTCCTTTCCATTATTTTGAAATTTCATATGTAATTTTTTCAAATTTAATTATAATGGAATGGGAAAACCTATATATATTGGTTATTGATTAATATCTAATTAGCATATATATATATATATATATATATGAACCTTTGTCCTAATTATTTATTAACTAAATTATACTATTTATTTCTTTCATGTTTAGATGAAAAACATCCTAGCTAGCTTTTCTTCTAGTTTAGGAAGGTGTTATATATATATATTATTATTAGAGTTAGAATGTTTAAGAATTAATTTTATTTTTTTTGAAATGTTGAGCTATTTCTTTCTTTCTTTCATGTTTAGATGAAAAACCTCCTAGCTTTTCTTCTAGTTTAGGAAGGATGTTAGATAATTTGAAATTCATATATATAATATCATTTTTAGAGTTAGAATGTTTAAGAATTAAGGTTTTTTGTTTGAAATGTTGAGCTGGTGTGCATTGTTGAAAAATGGTGACCACATCTAAGAGTGTCTTCTTGCATTGAACAAGGATTCTACTAGTTTTTCTTTCTTTCGAACATAATGGTTAGTGGGAGCATATTCTGCAACAACTTTTGAATATTCAATTTGATATCTTTTCATAAGATCGGTTTGGTAAGCTTCTATGTATTCATCCTCTCTGAACTTTGTATTGTATGTTGGGACTATCTATTAAGTTCTCATCTTTTGAATATCCACCTAGATACACTTTCTTGCTCTTGCATGTCTACCCTTTTCTTCTACAAGTATTATCCCATAAACGAGATTCATAATGCCCCATCCACCTATGCTTGGTTACTACATGACACATTGAAGTCCATTGTCTAAATGTGTCTATAGATATTCTTATAGCGGGTTCTGAAGTAGTTCGATTCTCTAGGATTATTCTCTGGGATAAGATGCTTCTCGCTATTAGACAAAGACACATAAAGGGTACCGTTTTGATTTGTAGCTAGCATGATGGTGGAGTGAGAAGTTGGGCTCATAGAGAGATTCAAAGGAAGAATACTTAAAGGAAGAATGTGAGCACATCCATACCCTGTTTTATGTGCTCTATGATTTGTAGTGGTGGTAATCGTTGTGAATATTGAAGATGAAATGGTGTTACCATAATTGGTATTGATTATATTAGTAGTCTTACTCTTTGTAGAGGGAGAAGTGGGATGAGTCCTCAACCATGTATTGATCATGATAATCCCATTTATATTACTATTGTTGAGGTTGTATGTTTGTGAGAGTTGGAGGTTTCATTCAGGGAATATGCATTCATTGGAGTTTTAATCATAGGACTCATCAAGATTAAATTGTTATTGGTGCTAACAGTGGACAAGGGTTCAACCTTCATGTTGTCTTAATACTTAGAACATTTCAAAGAATTAGTGGCTAATGAATACCGTACATTGGCGAACGTAATGGGTAATGAATCTTCTTTCTTAGGGTTTGGAGTACTTTTCTCCTTAGATTGCTCTCGTTCCTATTGTGTTTCTTGTCGTATCATTTCTTGATAGCGTCTATTCACTCTGGGTATGAGTTTTTCAGCCTTCTCCCTTGCCTAGCCTTGTTTTTAAAACATATACATGGTTTTTGGCTTGACAGTCATATATATATGCAGGTTGTCCCTCTGCAAGCTACATACATATGCTTTGTTTCCTCAAACAATCGTGTACATCAACCTTCTTTGCTTGTTTGTTGGTTTTGATGGTTGCTGGGTGGGATATGATGTTTGTTGAGTCTTCTTGGGTCTTTGTAGTGCATGTTAAGTGCTCGTGGGATGACAGGAAAACTGTATGGGGTTGAATTTTTGGGCGGAGTCTTTCTCATCACCTTTTCATTTTGATTGTCCTTGTACATTTGGATGGGTGTCTTGTTGCTTGGTATCCTACTTGGGTTGTCTGTTTCTATACACAGTAGATTTTAATATATCAAGTTGTTGTTTAGTCCATGCATTTTCATTTTTCTTAGATCGAAAATACAAAAATATTAGGCATTTTGCATTGCTTGGAATTTTGGTCTTTTGAGTCTTTGTCATTAGCTTAGTGCATATTCTAAAAGATTGCATTTTTACTTCAGAACTACAAAGTTGAAATTGAAAATTGCATTTGTCTTGAGAAGCATATCATTCATTGAAAATTGAAGTTAGGACTTTGCATTATATTCATATTTACTTTTCTTGCCGAGTCATAACATCACGCGTTTCTATACCATACCTTTTTGAATAAGCACGAACACTAAAATTAATGCTATAATTTAAAATTGATTAGTCACGATTTTATTTTCTAGGGTACACAAACTAGCTTAGGATTTAGTGCCTTGGAATAGGATTTTGTTAGTAAGCTTCTCCAAGGCAATTAAATCAACATATGTGTCTGACAAAGGGAGTGGATAAATCAATTGTATAATTGGTAATATAAGGAGGCTCCGCTCACATCGGAGTTAATCACGAGGTCACGTGAGGTTGGTTGAAGGGATAGCCCCCCGATACCTTCTTAGAGTCATAGATATTTCTCGGGATCTATTCGTATCTGGGGATCTTGTTAGTGCCCTCACCTCCGTGAGAGGTGGTGCTTTCAAGGTTTTAGGCTTTGCTACCCTTCCCATATGGTGGACCTAACTTACAACTACTTTCCTGTGCATCGGTTGTTATATAATGGTTTATTAGTTGCTTGACTTAGGTGCCACATAGGTTACTTGCAGGGGTTACTCTACAGGTACCCTGGGTCAGATAAGGGTCAGACAACACACAAAATTTATGGAGGATTACCTCTTTGGGGGGATCTAACCGACTGGTTGTTAATCCCATGAGGACCCTTATAACTGATTTTGTTACCTCCGATATTTAGCAGGGAGTCTCAGGCCCCTCTTAGGTGAGACATACCTTCTTTAGGGAGGGAGGCCACTTTCAGTTGCTTTACCTCATTTGTGTGCATATTGTCCATTTGAATTTTGGTGTGCTCTTTGATTACTAGTTGGCCTTAGGATTTATCTTTCATCTTTAGAGTCTTAAGTCATTGTGGAGTCGGACTAGCGTCCCTTCCAATCCCGTTGCTTGTTACAGTTACCACTGGATTTCTAGTCTTTGCCTTCTAAAAGGCGCAAAGTTATTAGGCGTGGTACACACACCTCCACTGTTCAGACTTTTGATTCTACAAGGATGAGTACTGAACCTAGTCTTCAAAACACTGGGATCCCTTCGACTCCCACAGGTCCTACTATAGTTAATGGCACCCCTTCGAATCCTGCAACCACAATGGTTGTAGTGCCGAAGGAACCTATCATTACTATGGCTCGACCTGTAGTGAATGCTCATTCTCTTGCCTCGAACCCATTTGGGTCTCTTGGACACTCATCAGGATATAATGTTCAGTCCATCCCTATGTCCTCTAGTCCTTTTTCCTATTGTATGCCAAACTTTACTTCATAGTTTTCAAACTCCATCCCAGTTGTTGGTCCTAATGCTAGCATTGGGCTTGGGGGCGCTACACCTCCTTACACTCCATTTTCATTTGGTGGTTCTCAAATCCCTCAAATGACACCTAATATGGGAGGCATTCCTGCTTTTAACCCTGGGTTTAATCCTCTTTCTTCTGGGTGGAACAACCAACCCGACGGACAAGCTTCTGCACAACTTTCGTCCTACACCCCTACCTCCTCGGTGCCAATTCCAACCAACACGTTTGGCATGACGAATCCACCTCTATCCTCCTAATTCAAACTTGGAGGAGGTCATTTTGACCCTTTGGGCAACCCCCAACCCGGATCCAATATGATTGGGGGAAATTTTTATAACCCCCATCAGAAAATTCCTACTGGAATGATGCCCAACCAACCTTTTATGAATCAGCCCGGAGGAGGGTCTTACAATCCCAGACATGGACATGGTGCTTTCCAAAACCCTGGATGGGTTGCAAATCCTCAAACACAATCTTTCTAGGGAGATTGGGGCCAGATGCCGCAACCCCATCTCCCTTTTCTAGCCATGCATAATCTGCCAGACTTGTCTAAGTTGATGAACACCCGTGTGAGTCATGATCCTACATGGCCCCTCGTCCCCACCAAGATTCCTTTGAACATTATGAAATTCAAAGGTAAGAATGGCAAGGATCCTGGTGATCACGTTACTACCTTTCACCTATGGTGCTCTTCGAATTCCCTTAATGACGATTCTATTCGGTTAAGATTATTTTAGCGCACCCTCATTAGAGTTGTTGTGAAATGGATATCGAGCTATCTATGGGGGAACATGGGACCTTTAGTCAGATGGTGTTGGTCTTACTTAACCACTTCCAGTTGTTGGTTCGTTAAGATGATGGCCTATAACTTCTATCGACTTTACGCCAGGACACAACCACTCATATATCAGATCATATCTAGGAGTGGTGTAGATAGAAGAGGTTGATTAAGACCTCCATACCCCCAGCCTTTCTTTTAGAATGGTTTCTCAAGTCTTTTCAACCTCCTATATTGAAGGATGTTGCTACATCCGAGGTTACCACTAAGGAAGAAGCGATCTACAAAGACCAACAGTTAGATATTATATACGCTCAGTCTAGGATGTTATACCACATTCTTCCAGACGCATTGCAGTCAACTTATGACCTTATAAAAAATCTCGTACCTCATGCCAATGGCATTGTAGGCTTCGCCAATATAAAGTCCATAGACTCGGTGGCAAACCATTTGAAAGAGTTGTCTCTAAACCAGTCTACAGGAGGGCCAGCTTCATCTATGTCTTCCAGCCCCACTCAGTCGGAAGATGTACATTCTGTGCAATTGTGGACCAGCCCAAATGGTAACCAACAACCAGGTGAGAGTAAGAAGAAAGGAGGTAATAATAGTAAGGGTGGTAAAAATAATAATAAACCAAAGGACAATGGTAATAATGAGAAGATGAATAATAATGCTAGAGAGGGTAAGAGAGATAGGCGTAAGGTGAAATTTCCCTGTAAGCTTTGTACATATGACCACCTTACTCATTTATGCCCCAAACTTGCAGAAGCTATGAGGCTATTATATCTACCGCCCACCGTGCTGACGAATCCTTTCCCACATAACCAACACATGGCCTCGAGCTCCTCAAACACCGAAAATGCATCTGGTAGGAGTCAAAACCTGTTGTTGCAGGATAACGACTGTTTGTGTATCAATATGGTCGATGCAAAAGTTAATGTAGCCACTCGATCTTGAGATTATAGCTCTTCATAGGATATACCTGGTCTAGAATCTCCTCCTCCTCCTCCTCCGGAGATGCCTTTACAAATTGAAAAACCAGAGCCACCGCCTCGTATTTCAAAAGGAGTAATCAAGCGCTCTACCCACAATCCAAATTCTAGAGCCACCCAGAACTACTCTATTGTTGAGGACCTGGGTCAAACCCCTTGTGCGATGTCAGATTTATAGTTACTCCATATGTGTCCTTCATAGAGGATTCCCTTACTATCTGCGTTAGGAGATCTAGAACCTAGTGGCTCGAAAGTTATCAAGTTTGACGTCATAGATGTGAAGCCTCACTTTCCTTACCACATGGATTTCCAAATCCACGTGGGGTACTCAAAGTATACCATCAAACGTGCGATTGTTGATGAAGGCGTTACCACTTGTGTGATGTCCCTGATCTGTTGGAAAGCTCTCAGTTCTTCGAATCTTTCCAATTCATCGAACATGTTGAATTCTTTTGACGGTCATTCCTTCCACCCTCATGGTATTCTTCCTGCTTTTCTGGTTCAGTTAGGTGGGAAGAAGGTAGAAGTGGAAGTTGAGGTAGTTGATGCGCTTCTTGATTATAACTTGTTACTAGGATGCAATTGGACCTATGCTATGGTAATCGTCGTATCATTCGTCTTCCATACTCTTTGTTTTCCTCATGAAGGGAAGATCACGATGATTGACTAGTTATCCTTTACGTACGCTAGTCCCAATGCATCTGTTGGATCGTCGATCCCTGTGATCGACAATTCTCAATCAAAAAATGAGAATATTAGTGTCATAATGTATTCTTCCCTTATGGGTACCTTTGAATTCATGACACTAATTCACCACGTTTACACCATGTCCAGTAGGCCCATTTTGACAGGGAGGTCCATTCCTTTCTGCACTTCCTATTTTAGTGATCCATGGACCCTACCTTCCCCGAATTCATCTTGTGAAGGTCAGTCGCATGCTGGAATGGCCATGCCACTATCGATAACAAAGATTGCATATCAAGTTGTTCTCGACCCTTCTGCCAATCCTGATCCTGTTACCTCACCGATGTACGAGGAGGATCCCATTCTTAGGCCCATGTGGGCCACTTCATTGTCTTGTTCACATGAATTCCTCAATGGAAATTTTCCCTTGGACGAAGCTATCATCGAAGCCATGAATGGTTCTGACCAGCCTTGGGATGATATGCATCACCGCTCTTATTTTCTCCCAAATCTTGAAAGAATCAACCAAGATGACTTTCGATCTACTTTGAGTGATATAGTCAGTCACACCGTAGTTCCACTTGATACACACGACGTTTATGCCGAAGGAAATATGGCAAGTATTTCTCCCACTGTCATGATTGATATCTCTTGTAGCCCTGGAAAGATTGAAAACGTACACATTGGGGTGGATTGTTCACCAGAAGAAATCATGATCTACACCGAACTCTTCAAGGAATTACAAGATGCATTTGATTGGTCATATGAAGAGAATCCAAGAATCGAACCTTGTATTGTCGAGCATGATATTAGAACTTATCTGGACGCTAAACCTGTTCGACAACGTCTTAAAACTGTCAATCCCTGGAAGGCCCCTGCTATTAAGGTAGAGGTGGAGAGGCTACTTAATGTTGGTTTCATCTACTCGGTTCCCTTGAATGAATGGGTGTCCAATCCTGTTCATGTGAATAAGAAGCAAGGAACTATTCGTGTATGTATGTATTTTCATTACCTAAACAAAGCCTGTCCTAAAGACAACTTCCCGACACCTTTCATCAATTAGATTCTCGACGAGCATGCAGGAAGAGAAGTGTTTTCTTTTATGGATGAATTTATTTTTTTTGTTTGTTAATGTGGCCGAACCTGTTGGCATTGGGATTAACCTATGGCTTGAGAAACCGCGACTCAGGGGAATCTAAGCCGTCAAAATCACCCAGGGATCGCACCTGGCCTAAGCCACACCAACCCTTAACATGGTTGGATTTTTTGTCCCCGCAGGTTTCAAACTGGTGACTTTTCAACACGGAGTGGCTTAACAACACACTCCATCACTGACTGTCCTACACCTCAGGGACTCTTTTAGGGTATAACCAAATTCAAATTAAAACTGAGGATCAACACAATACGACATTTATTTTTCCTTGGGGTACTTTCGCATACTGAAAAATTCCTTTCGGCCTTAAAAATGCCGGAGCATCCTTCCAACGTTCTATGACCTTCTCTTTTCACGATCTTAAGCATATAGTCGAAGCGTACCTTGACGATCTCGTTGCTCACTCTCGTAAGAGAGTGGATCACTCTACGCACCTTCAACTTATTTTTGAAAGATGTTGTTACTATAGAATCTGGTTGAACCATCATAAATGCATCTTTTGTGTTAGGTCTGGTCATCTTTTGGTATTTCTAGTTTCCGAGACCGGTATCATGGTAGATCCATTAAAGGTTGAGGTAATACTTCAATTTCCTCTTCTAGGCACTATTAGACAACTTCAAGGTTTACAGGGGAAAGCTAACTTTTTACGTCGTTTTATAGTAAACTATGCCAATATCACTAAGGGTTTCATGCATATTTTGAAGAAGGAAACCCCTTTTATCTAGGATGAGTGAGCCCAAGAATCCTTCGATGATTTTAAAAAAGCCTTGGTATCGAGGCCTCTGCTGAAGTCTCCTAACTACAGTAGGAATTATTTTCTTTATATCACCGCGTCTAAGGAGACAATTGGTATGGATTTGGTTCAGGAGGATGATGAGTTCCGTGAGCACGTCATATACTATCTTAGTCGAAACTTAGTCGGTTCTGAGCTTAATTATTCTCACGTTGAAAAGCTAGCCTTGGTTGTCATTCACGCAGTCCAACATTTACATAATTATATATTTCTTTGCAAGACTATTGTGGTTGCCGATGTCAATCCATTTCAATACATCCTTACCAGGCGTATCATAGGGGGAAAATATAATAAATGGATTGTCATTTTACAAGAATTTGATCTCGATTTCGCTCCTGCGAAATCCAAGAAATCACTAGTATTCGCAGAGTTAATATCCAACTTTCCATGATTAGATGAGGATGTTATCCATGTTGTTTCGTTTGTAGGTGAACACATTTTAATTGTCTTATCATCTAATGCCTGGTATGGAGACATTGTTCTCTATCTTCAAACTTTGAAGTTCCCTCAGCATCTCTCGCAAGATGACCGACAGCATGTAAGATACCAAGATAATAATTATACTATCGTCGGTGACACTTTGTATCGCCAAGGAATAGAAAATATCTTGCTTCATTGTTTAACTCATAGGGAATTCGAGTCAGTCCTAAATGATTTTCACAGTGGGGCTTGTGGTGGTCATCTATTCGGGCTTGCGACAACCCAAAATATTTTGTGAGTCGATTATTTCTGGCCTTCTATATTTAAATATTGTATTGAAGAAGTTAAGAAGTGTCACCCATGCCAGGTGTTCACTCGAAAAATGCACTCGCATCCGACCCCTCTTCACCCACTCATTACTATTGGTCCCTTCACCAAGTGGGGGGTGGAAATCATGGATTGCAACCCAACTTCGACTAGGGGGCATCAACACATTATCTTGTTTGTCGAATACTTTTATAAGTGGGCCGAGGTCAATCCTACAGTTAAATCCGACAGGAAGACTGTCACCTTCCTTGTATTCAATCAAATTATCGCCTGATTCAATATCGCAAGTGAGATTGTCACTGATCATGGCAGTCACTTTCATAAAAAAATGATGGAAGAGCTAGCATCCAAGCTGGGGTTTAGAAATGGCCATTCTTCTCCTTACTAACCCCAGGAAAATGGACAAATAGAGGCCGTCAACAAGTCTCTCAAGACCATTTTGCAAAAAACTGTCAGCCAAAGTAAGTCTGACTGGCACATTATGTTATATCCCGCACTTTGGGCATACCAAACCTCGATCAAGACTACCACTAAATTTTCACCCTTCCAGTTGGTACACGGTGTGGATTCGATATTACCTATTGAATTCGAAATCCCTTCTCTTAATTTGGTAGTCGCGCTCCTACCTAACACTTTCGATATCGAGGGACGCTTTGTACACCTAGAAAGTCTTGACGAGCAATGTCGAGACACCTATATGACTATCGAGGTGAACAAAAGACATGTCAAGGTCCAATATGATAAGTCTGTCTATCCTAAGTTGTGCACTGAGGGTGACTTGGTCTTCTTGTATGATCAAGCCAAAGAACCACTAGGGGCAGGCAAGTTCAAACCCATGTGGCATGGTCCCTATATCATGCGACGTGTCTTAGAAAAAGGATCCTATGAGTTAGAAGATTACGAAGGGAATATTTTGGCCTAGCCCAAGAATGGGCTCTACTTGAAAAGATATTACACTTGATCCCCAAGATTGGGCGAAACTCTTTGTATACTAATGTAATTTAGTGTATATATATTTTCCCTTTCTTTTTGTCTTCAGCTTGCTTATCGAGTTTTCCCTTGGTTGGCAGATGTCAACGTAGTCTTCAGTATACTTAGGATTCACAAACGGAGCTACTCGTCATACACGAAACTTGGCTTCTGTCTCTTGGGTGGTTTACTCACCCGAGGGTCTACTGGTGTCTTCAGGTGGCGTATGCCTAGGGACATCCACTAATAATGGGACTGAATATAATGTCGTTATAGAGCTTTTTCGCGATGCTATCTCACATGGTATCCGCTCTTTAAAGGTTCTCCTGGATTCCCAGTTAGTAGTATGTTAGTTGAACGACATTTACCGCGTGCATGATCCTACTTTACTTCGACGATTCCTACGGGTACGTCTTTTAGAATGAAGGTTTGATTTTATTACTTATTATCACATTCCTAGGAGTTCTAATCATGTATCTGATGCTTATGCTAATTTCATTTTAGATTGGCATTTGTCACATAACTAAAGCAATGAAAACCATCTCATCAATGTACACATTGTAAATATAAGTAAAGCCGAAGATCCTTGTTTTATATATATTTAAAAAAATATGGTGTTTATAGTACAAAATTGGGGTTAACACCCTCAATACACATATATAGTTGGTACTACAATATCCACGACATCTACACATGTGGCACTGGATGTGTGTCATGGTAACAAAATATGACATTTGCAAGATGCCGAAAGAGTCACAACCAAGCTCTAGGCACACCAACCACTTGCCGTTGCATGGCTTTCGAAAGATCCTCTACCTGTACCATTGGAATCCTATGAGTCAAACGAGACAGGTTTCCCTGCACGTTATGAAGAACTCTCTCATCTTCTCCTCCCACCACCTCATCTCCCTGGTTCCTCCAACGATGTTGAGGAATCCCTTCTAGCCATTTCGGATCCACATTTGCGTTACACAAGTGTCTAGTTAGTACTTAAGCATCATCCAAAAATATTTTTGTTCTACTATACAAAAATACAAAAAAAATGAAATGTTTAAAAGCATTTGATGTATCTATGTCCCCGTAGGCGACCCCTATTGGGAGTGGCATGTCAGGATCCCCTCTGAAGTTGATCCCTGCATAGGGGTAGTCATCCAGATCAATGACCTGTCATTGCCACCAGTAGAATAAATCCTCGTTGTAGGGTGTGGACACCCTACCTCCCCCCTGTCGTCTCATTACCTCGGTCCACCGTGCCATAGCTATATCGTGAGGTCCTCTCGAAAGAATATCAACTCTAGGTCCCAAAGTTGGAACCCGCTCGAAGAAGAAACTGCATAATATAGAGGCAAACTTGAAGTTCCTCTTACTACCCTGTTTGCACTCTATTAATTAGCTCTTCATATTAGCCAGTAGTGAGGTACACCAATCATATATTGTGGGTCTCAAGAACTCTATAACATAGAACATGAGCGACCTCAATGCCTGATGCAGTGAGGCTGATCCTGTGATCCTGGTCAACACGAGGACAACAATCTTAAGGTTGATATTGTTTATCGCTTGAATGGGGAGTTTACTCTCGACCTTAGGAGTCCCTGCTACAAAGTGAGCGTATATGTACTCCTCCATTTTCATTCCACTCCCTTCTTCTGGTGATTTGAGGTTTACGAACTCACCCCGGCATGATAATCCTGTCAAAAAGTAGAAATCCTCTACTTCAATCCTGAATGGTTTCCCATCAAGGTTGAAGCTTTCATTGTCAGGGTCCCAGGAATCCACATGCATCTCAAGCAACCTCACCTGGGCTCTCATCCCTTTAAGTGCCCAAAATTTATATAGGGCACATCTTTTCAGGGCTATTTGGGCCCCCAGATCTCTGTCCACAATAGAATAGACCTCCTCGTGCTCTCTTTCCCTCCATTCAATCACCATCTTGTTAGAGAAAAGTCAAATTTTGAGTTGGCAACCATAGAAGTTATTGATTACGGACTTGTATGCGTTCTGCTTCATTTACAGTTGTGTATAGGGTTGAGTATATGCTCCCTGTAGTTTGCACAGTCGCGTATAACCAAATGTATACGCGACCCGATAAGTGGCAGCTCGCGTACACCGAGTTACCCTATTTGCGCCCTAATTTACTTAAAATTTGAAACCTAATTTAAAAATTTAATCCACTAGAAAGGAAGAGGAGGGGAAGAAAATTTACCTGGTCCAGACAATTTCCATTTATTTGCTTGACGCTCCCACAATCACCAGTTGAATCTTGGAGGTAATTTGGTCCAATTTTCACTATTTGGGTAAAAACTCAAAATGACATAGTAATTTTTGGTTTTGTTACTATTTATAACAATTTTTACTCACTTTCTATAGTTTTGAGTCATTTTTTCGCCTAATGGACTAATACAGACGTGGATTGATTTGGTTTTTGTATTTTTCACCAGGTATTCTTGCGGATTTCAACATTATGTTGATAGTTCATCACCACGTGTAGGTATTTTCACTACCTAGCATATATGATAGGTATCCATTCCATCATGCTTTTTTTTCATTATGCTATAACTGTCATTTTTATGACTTAGGTACCAACCCATTTGTTACGACACATAACCTTCTATCTGCTATAAGTAGTGTCATTATCAAGTGGTAGAGACTTACCAAACATGGGTTCCCTAGTTAGATCCCTTGCTTCATTTGGTGACCATGCAGAAATTTTCCCCATAGGACCAGGAGTCCCTTATAGATAATACATGACTTTATGTTGAGCCTCATTTCTCACTCATAAACATGTTTCCTTCTACCTAGAGGACTCCCAACCGAGTTTAATTTAATCTCTTTTCCAACTCGTCTTCAAAAAATGAAAAGATTGCCAAGTGAACTTGTCTCTTTCACACTGATAAATTGGATTTGAAAGGATGTCTATTTGGCACAATTTTATCCCTTTTTCACACCAAGTAGACTAAATGTCATAAAAAAGGACATTTTTTGGCGTTAAGTTGTGATTGCATCTCATTCCCTTGCCTACAATATTGAGCCTTTAATCGGTTCTCGCTTTGCATTATAAACTGTTTGCCTCAACAGTTTTTGCATCCTCAACCAAGCATAGCCTTGTTTATATCCTTCTCAATTTGACACCCTATACCTAGGAGGGAACATTCCCTCGAGTTTCCATCTCCCACATGCATCTCCTTGCATTGAGAATAGGTATGTTCCACTGCTGGAACTAGTTTTGCTTACTTGTGACACTCGTTTCCTCCTCTGTATCATAACATTCATTTGTCTATGAAAAAACAAAAAAAAGACAGGAGGGAAGGGATTATTATCTTATATTGGTAGCAGTCATGTCGCCTTTGAACATAGCACAAATTTATTGAGTCCATTCATCATCTTAATTTTGGGATTAGCACGGCCTTAAAAAGTTGAGCTCATCACAGAGTCTTCTCTAGTGACTGGTTACTTTTCCAGTCCCTATGGATAATATCATTGATGTCTCCTGCATCTCATGGTTTCATCATCAAGTCTATGATGCCGAAGTCTTCCATATGTCTCATGCTCTTGTTTAAAGGATATCCATCAACCTATGTCATCCATTCCTCAAATATCTTGACTTTGCATGTTGGTCATATCCTTAGTTTGTCTCAGAATCACATGATATTGTAGTCCTATCACACACCCTGGTCCTACTTTCATCATTGGTAGGTAACCTTGAACCCAATAGTTGACATTTCATCATTGGTCGTTCACTGGGTGGTTTCCCTTATGTTCGACGACAAGACATCTATTCACACATTGGGATTCATGTAGTGTCTTGGATGCCATTAGCCTTATTGGTGGTTTCCTTGCCTTTGTCAGCAACTTTCCTCATTGGTTGCTATTCAGAGGGTATTTTTTGTGTACCGCTTGCACTTGGCACACACGAAAGATGCACAGGGTCATTGGTTCGTGAACATGTTCTTCATCCGATTTCCTCCAAATCATGAAGCTCATGCTTTGTTTCTCGTGTTGATTGATGAGATATGCCTTAATGCTCTCCTTTCAATGGGTCTCCTTCCATCAAATTCAACTCATCTATTCTAGAAACGAGACCTAGAGTCTTATGAGTACCTTGAGGCTTGCAGTCATTAGTGGCAAGTTCTCTCACCATCGACAGTTGGGAATACATCAATGTCTCCTGATCGATGGATTCTTCAGGTGTTTGACACCGACTCCTTTATTTCACACTTGTAAGAATGTACTCAGTGCCTTGATACATACTTTGATTATTGGTAGGCTTTCTCACATTTTTTAACGGTATACCTCAATGACCAGTAATCAAACGATGTCTCATTGTGTTCGACCTCAACTCCTTTATTCAGATGATGTAGACTTTCACCCTTTGCAGATTGGGTAGAAGATTTGAATACATCAGTTTGAGGCTACATCTTTCCTGAGCTATTGCTTCCTTTTCATTGGACCAGTACCTATACGACTTCAATGATCATGGGAGATTAGATTGTACACCATTGTATACAAATATCTTCGGATTGATTTTGAGACTGGTTCTACTGGGCCTTGTTCATGACTATGACATTCTTTGGCATGTAACCGCATTTGCATTTTCCTCTTCATGGCCATGAAAAGTTTTTTGGTATATTTTCACATGGATCTGTAGTGTAATTCTATTGGAAGCCATGTATGCAAAGTTAGTGCAGCATGTAATGAGCAACTAGTTCTTCCAGCTGGTTCCCCATCACTCCACTTCTGGGTTGTCTATAATGTATTTCGGCCATCCCAGATACTCCTCTGACCTCAAACATTAGGGGGCATCTGTTATAGCAATATTTGCCTCACCCTATGCAATCTTGCACATAAGGCCTTTTTCCATTTCCCTATGTAGACTTATCATCCGTGTTTGTAAAATCCAGAGATAAAAATACTTTTTTTTCCACATGTATGCATCTTGCCTACTATACAGCATGTGTATACGCAGGTTGCACCACTACAACCCACATACATCGGGATTTGTGCCAAAAAATGAAAATTAATGTCGGGTTTCCATGTCACGAAAGGAGATCTATGATCCTTGGCCTTCCATATACTGGAAATGTTCCGACTCAGCCCTTTAGTTCCATTTTAAGGCTATAAATGGGCCAATTCCGAGCTATGGAAAAGAGGAGAAAGAATTCAACTTTGAGAGCAAAGTTACTCTAGAGAAATTATTTACTTCATATTGAGTCTATATCCCTTTGTACTTTAAGTTTGAACACAATGTTCGCCCCCCAAGCTCTTCCCTTATTTGATTGAGAACTTCATTGTTTCTCTTCTATGAGCTTGCCTTTGGTGGAGGATTGAAGTGGTGGAGGTACAACTGGAAGGAACTTAGTTTCTCGGTTCTGAACCATGACAACACATAAGTGTGTAATATTTTCACTTCTGTTGATAATGTATTAATAGAAATACTCTTTTCCCATCCAATTGATATCTTGCAAATATTTGAATTATTATTCCATGGGCGTATTTGTCATGTTTATTAATGGATTATGCTATTGAATGTGATAACATCATATAATATCACCATATGCTTGCTTTGCTTGGTTGTTGAGGACTAGTTGCAGGTGTATTTATTTGGGTCAAGAGATCAATGGTGAACTTCATCGAACGTCTGGATGAGGTAGGCCTTTTATATTGTCTTGCTAGCATATTTATTTACATAGCATATTTGAGAATAGAGTTTATTTCTGTAGTCATTTTCGTCTGTTGTGGTTTACCCTAGCCATAGAGAGATTTTCCTCATAACAAAGCTAGATGGAAGTGATATTTTGGAACTGTTAATATGTAGATCTACTATCTCCTTGGCCAACCCACTGATAACCTGATTTTGTTGCTAGATAAGTTGAATCTTCTACTTGAAAAACTATTGTTGTTTCTAGAACAACTAAATCTACATATTTGTCAGATATATGTCTTCACTTTGTTGTTCACTCAACAAAAAAAAATTGTTGCAGATAGAGGGAGATGATCCTTATAATGGGTACTGAATCCTGGAAAAGAAGAGAATGGTTCCCTTTTATGAAATCTTGAAGAAGAGAATGAATCCTTTTAATGACAACAAATACTCATTACAACAAATATTATAATCGACAACCTCATAATAAAACTTGAAGATTCATTTGCGAATCAGTCATCCAACATTGCTCACTTCTCTTGTACCAACACATAGGTTTCACATCCAAACATCCCTCCCTATGTGAGCCAATGACTATTGTGTTGGTAATTGATGCAGTCTTGTCAATCATTTGACATGATACAATCTATTTGCAGTTTTCTTTTATGTCAGTTAGTGTTCAGATATAGATTGTCTGACTAAATAATACATGCAAAATGCATAAGTAGTTTCTAAAATAAATTGTTGTAAGCATTCAATCAGGAGCAACTAACCTTTTGTTCTATGAGGCTATGCATTATTATAAATATCAAGGTTGATCACAGTTGAATGCAACATTTTTATTCAACTACCTGAATAATAATTTCTTCTTTCTTTATGCATGGACTGTAAACCTGATTCTATGATATTGTGATTTAATTGTTTGTTGTATTGTTATGCTATTCTAATTGAATGATTATCTAGCCTAGATATAGGCTTGCATAGATCCTTCATTTGGTATCAAAGATAGTTGTTGTTTTAGGGTAATCACGTCAAACTCTAATTCCTTTCCCATTCCATAATTTAATGGAAGTGATTATGATTATTGGTGCATCAAGATGATGATCTTTTTGATAGGGAAAGATCTATGGGAGATTGTTGAAACGGGTTATGCAGAGCTAGAAGATTGGACCACTCTTACTACAAATGATAGAGTAGCTAAGAAGGAATCTAGAAAGAAGAATCCTCAAGCTTTATTTCATATTCAAATTGCTCTTGATAAAAGTCTGTTTCCAAGAATTGCAGGTGCAAAGACAAGAGAGGATGCCTGGAAGACTCTACAAGAATCTTACCAGGGCAATTATTAAGTAAAATTTGTCAAGCTACAGACATTGAAAAGAGAATTTGAGAATTTGAAGATCCAATACGCTGAAAATGTAAGTGATTATTGTGTGAGAGTAAAAGATGTAGTCAATAAAATGGCTACTCTTGGAGAAATTGTGGACAAAGAGGTTGTGATTAAAAAGGTGTCGAGGTCTCTAACACCAGGGTGGAACCATGTTTCCATAATCATTGAAGAAAGAAAGGATTTGTCTACTCTTCAGTTTGATAACCTAGTTGGATCTCTTATGTTTCATGAAGAAAGATTGATAGATTCATTTGGAGAAAGTGGCGAGAAAGATTTTTCTTCAAAATTGCAAATTACAAAGAATGAAGATGCCAACACTAGCAGCAAAAGAAACCAAAGCCAAGGTAGAGGTCAAAATCAGAATTATCCAAGAGGAAGAAGTGGTTCAAGAGGAAGAGGCATAGGCATATTTGATAAAAGAAATATCTTGTGTTATTAATGTAAAAGGTATGGTCACTTTGAAAGGGATTGTAGATTAAAAGAAGGTAATAATAACAAAGGTGTTAATTATGCTCAAGAAGGCGATGAAGCCTCTCCAAATAATTTGTTTTTATCTTATGATAAAGCTGAAAATGACATTACAGATATTTGGTATTTAGATTCAAGGTGTTCTAGCCACATGTTAGGAAATAAGGAGATCTTTTCTACAATGGATGAGAGTTTCAAATCCAAGATCAAGATGGGTGATGACAAAGCATTGGAGGTTTCTGCAAAAGGAGTTATGGAAGTCCATACTAAAGAAGGTATGAAAAGTGTTAAAGATATTTATTACACTCCACAATTAAAGCATAATTTATTGAGTGTTGGACAATTGTGTGAGAAAAATTATAAGGTGGTGTTTGAAAATAAACAATGTACAATTTTTGATAAGAATAGAGGCAATAGGGTTGTTACAGTTGTACCTATGTCAAAGAATAGGATGTTCCCATTGATGTTTGGAGAACATTTTGAAGCTTCTAACATCAAAAGAATTAGTTTACGGTTTTCATAAGGTTCAAGAACATAAGGATATTTCTGAAGGATGTGCTAAAGGAAAACATGCAAGAGAGAAATTTTCAAAAGGAAATGCATGGAGGGCCCATTATCCACTTTAGTTAGTTCACTTAGACATTTGTGGTTCTATGCAGACAAAGAGTTTAGGTAATTCATCATATTTTATTACTTTTATTGATGATTACTCACGAAAGTGTTGGGTTTATTTTTTGAAGACTAAGGAGCCATTATATTTTATTACTTTTATTAATGATTACTCATGAAAGTGTTGGGTTTATTTTTTGAAGACTAAGGAGTCATCATATTTTATTACTTTTATTGATGATTACTCACGAAAGTGTTGGGTTTATTTTTTGAAGACTAAGGACGAAACCTTTGATACATTCAAGAGGTTTAAATCCCTTGTGGAAAATAAAAGAGGTTGCAAAATCAAGTGCTTAAGGACTGATCGTGGAGGAGAATTTTGTTCAAAATATTTTCAGAATTATTTTCATATGAATGGCATCAAAAGACAACTCACCACTGTTTACACACCTCAAAAAAATGGAGTAGCAGAGAGGAAAAATTGTACAGTGGTGGAAATGGAAAGAAGTATGTTACAAACGAAGGGATTAAACAATTATTTTTGGGGTGATGAAGTTGCTACATCTGTATATATATTCTCAATCGATGTCCTACAAGTGCACCTGATATGATGACTCCATATGAAGCCTGGTATGAAAAAAATCCTAATGTTAATTATTTCAGAGTCTTTGGTTGTGTAGCTTATGTCCATGTAGTTGATCAAAAGAGACAAAAGTTAGATCCAAAAAGTGAGTCATGCAGTTTTGTTGGATATAGTGAACAAAGTAAGGATTACAGGTTGTATAATCCCCTCACTAATAGCATTTTGTGTCAAGAGATGTGATTTTTGATGAAGGGGGAGTTTATGATCATAAAAAATTCCATGATGATATGCCTCAACCTGTTTTGGATAGGGATATTATTGATGATATTGATAATGAGCAACCCACTAATATTTCAGTTCCAAGTGCTACAAATCCACCAAGTAGCCCCTCATCTAATTCTTCATTCCAAGTGCAAGCCCAACATCAAATTCAAGTTCTGCAAGGAAGGTAAGAAGAGACATTTATCAAAGGAGTAAAACTTAAAAGTCTAGCACATGAAGAAAATTCAATAAGTGAGACAATAAATTTTTCTTTACTTTCCAAGGTTGATTTTGAACCATCATGTTTTGAATATGCGTGTAATAATGAGGTTTGGGTGCAAGAAATGCAAGAAGAGATAGATTATATTCACAGGAATGATACTTGGGAGCTTACATAACTTCCACATGACAAGAAAAAGATTGGTACTAAATGGGTCTACAAGACTAAGTACAAGAGTGATGGGAGTGTTGAAAGACACAAGGAAAGATTAGTTGCTAAAGGCTTCACACAGAGGTATGGAATTGATTATGAAGAAACATTTGCACTAGTAGAAAGACAAGAGATAGTTAGAATGATGATTTCATTAGCAGCTCAGAAGAAATGGAGCATTCATCACATGGATGTGAAAAGTGCCTTTTTGAATGGGTACTTGGAAGAAGAAGTGTTTGTGGAACAACCCTAAGGTTTTGAAGTGCAAGGAAAAGAACATCAAGTATACAAGTTGAAGAAGGCTTTGTATGGCCTCAAGCAAGCACCAAGAACATGGTATGCTAGGATTGATGGATATTTTAAGGAGAGTGGCTTCAATAGAAGTAAAAGTGAACCTACACTTTACTACATACAAGAAGGTAATGATATTCTTATTGTAAGTCTATATGTTGATGACTTATTATATATGGGTAGTAGTTCTAAGATGAAGGAGTCTATATGTTGATGACTTATTATATATGGGTATTAGTTCTAAGATGAAGGATGAATTCAAAATTGCTATGATGAATGAATTTGAGATGAAAGATTTGGGTCTCATGCAATATTTTCTGGGTATGGAGGTTTATCAAAATGAGGATGAAATTTACATTTGTCAAACAAAGTATGCAAAAGATATGTTGAAGAAATTTGATATGGTAGATTGTAAACCAACCTCCCCTCCAAGTGCTCATGGAATTGTGTTGTGTAGAGATGGTGGTGTTGAAATAGTTGATGAGGCAACATACATAAGTATTGTTGGAAGTTTGATGCTTCTAACCCACAAAAGACCTTGCTTATTTAGTTTCTCTTGTTTCAAGATACATGACATATATTGCTTATTCAATTTCTCTTGTTTCAAGATACATGACAGAGCCATCTAAAATACATATGAAGGAAGCTAAGAGGATTTTGAGGTATGTGAGAGGAACTCTAAATTTTGGTATTCATTACTACACTTCTAAAAGGTTTAATCTTATTGAATTTAATGATTATGATTTGGGAGGTAATTTGGATGACTGAAAGTCTACATCTGGTAATTGTTTCTCTTTTGGTTCGGGTTTGATTACTTGGAGCTCAAAGAAGCAAAGTATAGTTTCACTTTCATCCACAAAAGCAAGTTTGCATTCACCTTACTTAGAAAAGTACTAGAAGAAATTGGAGAGAAACAAATTCATCCTATAGTGATATTTTGTGATAACACTAGTGCCATCAAATTGGACCAAAACATTTTGATTTAAAGTATCATTTCATTAAAGATTTGGTGCAAAAGAAGGAAGTAAAAATAAGGTCTGAAGTAGAGCTAAGGTCTTAGCATCAAGGGGGAGTATGTTGGTAATTGATGCACTCTTGTCAATCATTTGACATGATGCAATTTATTTGCAGTTTTCTTTTCTGTTGGTTAGTGTTCAGATATAGATTGTCTAACTAAATAATGCATGCAAAATGCATAAGTAGTTTTCTAAAATAAATTGTTGTAAGGGTTCAATCAGGAGCACCTTTTTGTTCAACTACCTGAATAATAATTTCTTCTTTCTTTATGCATGGATTGTAAACCTGATTCTATGATATTGTGATTTAATTGTTTGCTGTATTGTTATGCTATTCTAATTGAATAATTATCTAATCGAGAGATAAGCATGCATAGATCCTTCATATTGTCCTAATCACACAATTCCTCATTAACATCATAACATCATTTAAAGGTTGAGAGGACACCCTATTGTTGTTCCAACATCATTTAGAGCTTTTCAATAACTTTATTTATTGTTGTAATTTATATTCCCGCAACTTCACCCATATAGTTCTTGTCTAGCCCTTCATAATCCAACATTCTTCTCCTTCATTCGGTGGTTATTGTCCAGCCCTTCTTAATTTGACATTCTTCTCATGCATCCAACGAGACTCGTGTTCTTCTCCTAAGAAACTTTCTTACATTGACGAGTACAGGGATTTGTCCCTATAAAAGTATCTTAACCTGTTTGCAATAGATGTCAAAACACGTACTCCCCGTTGATGTGCCTCACAAATGTATTTTTCAAGTATGCAGCATTATTCTCATGCATTCAACCAATGTCACGTTCTTATCAAACCACTGGAGAGCCTCACACTTTTCTGTGCACCATCTTGAATTTGATTGAATTACACATTATGGATTGCAGTCCCTTCAATAAGAACTTTATAATCAGAAAACAACTTGTAATATTACAAAACGGGAAGAACAGAAATGCATAATTTTTGATAAATCCAGAAAGATTTACATATCTGCTGAAAAAATGGGCTTACACAAAATCCAGTCTTAGAACTGCATACACTTGACGTGCACACAGATAACTGATCAAATAAATTATTAAGGTATACTGAATAAATATATCGAATAGCATCTCAGAAGAAAGATTTAACGGTTCCAGTAGTTGCAGTTAGTGCGAACTTCTCCTTCATCTCCAGTCAGGACTTGGACGTTTCCTAAGTTCACCATTGACACACTGAATTGCTGGTAGAATAATTCTGGATTAGTTGCAAGCGTGTTAATCAGAAATTGTGTTCTATCGTCGCTGTAAAGAAGTTGGTCTGTAACAAATGGCCCTTTTTTACTCTGCAGATTTTCGTAGTAGACAGCATCCAAAACATTCGGAGTTGTGGGATCTAAGCTCACTAAATTTGATCCCCAATTACGTCCATATGAGCACTTATTTTGCAAGTACTTAACGTATATAGGATCCATGCTTGGATCAGGTTTGTGGGTGCCGTTGAAGTTGTAAAGCCTGTCCTGTATCACACTGCAAACGCTTCTTCCGATTGTGTGTGCACCTGAGAAGACATAGAAACCAAACATATGTAAAATATTAGCATGAATCTGTACTTAATTTGAAACAAAATTAAACATGAAAATGAAAAAAACAGACAGAAAAACACTAGAGTTCTGCCCACAGCAGACTGTAGAGCACTTAACCTGAAAGAATAACTAAATCAAGGATACTTAGTCCCTTTGACTGGAACAGTTGAATCAGTGTAGTCACACTTTCATGGCCTTGTGGAACGATATTTGTTTCCCTGGCTAGGGAAATATGACCGTCTTTCCTACCAAACGGAACGCTCCAGAATGGCCCTCCTAACTGTAGCAAATGAAATAAATGTAATTATCCTTCCATTCACGCACGAGAACTCGGTACAGGAAAGCATTTCCACTGAATATTTTTCAAGGGATGGAAGTAAAAAAGTAACAGGAGATATGGATACCACAAGCGATGCATCACGTGCAACTGTTGTCAGGATATCGGCGCAGGAAACTGTTCGAGGGCATGCTTTCTCCAGCTCTCGCTTGATGTCATCGATGACATAAAAACCGCGCAGTGTTCTGCTTGCTGTAGATTCTCTCTCGCTTCCTGGATAATTCAAGAGAATTGACGCGTCGCATCCCTGTAAAGATGAAGTAGGAAAATCAATGATTTTCACAAATATTTAAAACAGTCTATCTATGACCTATTCAGAGTTGTTTTGCCATCTTTACTTCACTAATAGGGATACGGCGATGGGATACAGCTTGCGACCAGAGTTATAGAATATCAAATTGTTAAGGAAAATACCTAATTATATTTTTAACTAGTTAATTAGTTAGTTTACTGTTCTAGGAGTTTGTAGCTTTCTAACTTCTTGTAACCATATTGTGTAACTATACATGTTTATATTTACACCTTTTGACAATGGGCATAATTAATCACTTTTAATCTAAAATTCTAATTTTATGGCTAACAATTGAAGATGCTGGCATATTCTTAGTCGTACTCTCTAATCAATGGATGAAATTTAATGCTCATAAGTTCTTTGCATTTTTGAATACTTCTGTTACCTTGTTTACTTTTTCACATTTACTTAATATGATTGAGAAATTACTTCTCTAGCCATTAATTGATAGGTTAACTGATTAAGAAAAATTAATATGTATAAAACTTTGCATTGCCGCTTTCCTTGACATAGACGGAGTGGAAGCTGGGTGTTGTTTCAACTAGCATGGGTGTTTTTTCAACTAGCATGGGTGTTGTTTCAACTAGCATGGGTGTTTTTTCAACTAGCATTCTCCAACCGTGAGTCGACTGTGCGAGTAATAGAATACACATCACATCAATAATGTAGTGTGTTGCATCAATTTTGTCTCTCCCTAATTTTTTCACAAATTTCTTCTTAATTTATTGTGAGAATCCAATCCATTGAAGAATTTTACAATCTATAAAGAATCCAATCCATTGAAGAATTTTACAATCTCTCTGTCATGACATCATGGATTTCATATTGTTATCAATATCTTATCATATTCATTTATAAATGAGGTTTTTTAGTTATGAAAAATAAAGTCAATATATTGTAAGTATTGGGGATGTGAGGTGTCAAACAGTGTATAGGTATAAAAAAAGGCATGTAGTTAAAATAGAGGTTTATTTTATTGAAAAGATGTATTGAGAGGGGATTCAATAAACTGATTTAGAGAGGTATTTATCAATATCTAGTGAAATTAAGGGTATTCTTTAACATCCCATTAATACAAGCACTATATCACTAGAAAACATCCAATTACACAATTCCCAAATAGTTAATACAGGAATTTTTTCAACCAATCTATGGAGTAGGCTAACTAGGAAGCAATCTTCCCTCCGAAATTTCATTTTTTAGGCAAAAACGGATCTGAATCCGGTCAAATTTTCAGGGGTAGTATGAGTTTTGCATGGATCAAAGTTCCATGCATTTTAGAACCTTTCCCCAGGATTTTGCCCCATTTTAAACCAACCCAAATACTCAGAAAATCGATCAAAGTTATGGATTGACAAGAAATTTAAAAGCAGACCCTCAAAAAAAACCTACCAAAAAATAACTCGAAGAAAATATTGCTCCCTAATTAACCCACTCCCCAATCTATTAATACAAACAAATCTATTAAGGAATGAAATTATTTACAGATACGGAGATGAGGAACTTACTCGAACGATGCAATCGTGGAAGTGCATGCGTATAAGGCTGGCAGCAAGTGTGAAGTCCTGCTGCACCCAATATTGAACCCTGTTATGAATTATCTGTTCGGCGTTCGGGCAGCTCTGAGCGTAGTAGATGGGTGATAGAAACACTTGCGCTGGCCCCCGTATCCTCTTCGCAGGCGTGGTTGGTTTGTTTATGGGCTTGTAAGTGTTGTTGGGCTTGGATGCCACAACGTGGGAAACCGAAGGTGATGGAACCTTTTTCTGGATTATTTTGTCAATCGCCGGCAATGGCAATGCAAGTGCTCCTCCAAACAGAAGCAATATTATTGGCACTAGATGTAGCAAAGTCATGATGTGGGTTTTCATGCCTATAATGACTGGCTGTTCACAGATCAGTGAGTAATTCTACTGGGTGATGGATCTCAGTTAGGCAATGAAGTAGCTGCGTGAGGAACGGGTGTGGACATTATGTTATATAGAATGAAGGATACCCAGAGTGAAGGCGGGGTCGAGAACGTCGTGAGAAATGATATCGCACGTCTCATACATAGTTTGCGGGATTTCAGTTATCAGGTGATTTGTTTATTCGATAACGTGAACGCAACAATGTAAGTCGGGCTGACTGGATTGAATATCCTCTGGAAATCGTGCGCTCGATGCACTAGCGATCCTAAGATTTCTTTATTCCAATGCCATCTTCATTACTTTCTTAATACACCAGCAATCAGAAGAGTTCTTTATTACACTGCCATCTTCATTACTTTCTTAATACACCAGTAATCATAAGAGTTCTTTATTACACTGCCATCTTCATTACTTTCTTTTTAGTCCCTATCATAAGATTTCTTTATACCAATGCCATTTTCATTACTTTCTTAATGCAATAGCAATCATAGGACTTGTTCATTCCAATGCCATCTTTACTTTTTTATTGGCCCTTGTTAGTCCCTATATCGAATGTATTTTTGTATTTTTTATTTTCCATGTAAAGTTTTGTGTTATAGAAATTTAAATTAGCTTTGCAGTGAAACCAAAGGTGAGTCTAATTGGGACTTGTTATCTTGGGACTTGTCATCTTGGGTTCTAATTGGGACTTGTCATCTTGGGTTCTTCCTTATATACTTGATAGGGCCTTTTAGATCTATCAACAAAAATGGAGCTAGAAGGAGGGCCATTAAATAAAATGACTACAAAGAAAACTCAAATCCCTAATTGGGACTTGTCATCTTGGGTTCTCCCTTACATACTTGATAGAGCCTTTTGGATCTATCAAAAATGGAGCTAGAAGGAGGGCCATTAAATAAAATGACTACAAAGAAAACTCAAATCCCTA
>CBVK0102110946.1:0-11636 GCA_900067695.1 Picea abies
TCAATCCCAAGGTAAAAGAGAAGGTCAAGAAGGAAGTGGACAAAATGATTGTGGTAGGATTGATCTTTTATGTCGAAGAAGTAGAGTGGGTTATCCCCATAGTAATACAGAGAAAGAAGGATACAGAAGACATTCATGTATGTTTCCATTATAAGAGTCTAAATTCTGCGTGTGTACACGATCTGTTTCTGACACCCTTCAACGATGAGGTGCTAGATCAAGTTGAGGAGAAAGAAGCTTATTCGTTTACATATGGATTCTTTGGGTACCACCAAGTCATAATTTCAGAAGAAGAAAAGAAGAATACCACATCCATAACTAATTGAGGGTCATTCATGTACAACATGATGCCTTTTGTCTTAAATAACTCCCTTGTAGTCTTCTCCAGGACCGTTATAGCAGCATTTCATGACTTCATACACAAGTTTCTATAAGTCTACATGGATGAATGGAATGTCTAGAATTTGTTGAAGGAGCATGTAGGGCTACTATGATTTATGTTTGATATATTTCGGGAATTACATATATCTCTTAACCTAAGGAAGTGTATTGTTTTCCTATCACACGGAAACCTACTAGAACACATTGTTTTCCAAGAAGGAGTCCCGGTGGACCCATCTAAAGTTGCAGTTATCCTAAACATGCCACCACCTACAAGTGCTAAACAGTTGTGCTCGATGCTTGGGCATACAGGATATTATCGTAGATTCATTAGAAGATATGCAAGTATCGTCACACCATTGGAGAAACTATTGCAAGTATCGTCACACCATTGGAGAAACTATTGAAGAAGTTCCAAGAATTTCAGTGGACAATTGAATGTGACAAGGCGTTCGATATCCTCAAGGAAAAACTCAGCACTAGTGCACCCATTCTTATATACCC
Source organism: Picea abies (assembly GCA_900067695.1). Taxonomy (NCBI): domain Eukaryota; kingdom Viridiplantae; phylum Streptophyta; class Pinopsida; order Pinales; family Pinaceae; genus Picea; species Picea abies. The sequence continues at coordinate 886 of CBVK0102110946.1, forward strand.
CAACTGGGATATTGAATTCCATGTACATGTGGATGCATTAGGTATCGCCTTGGGATCCATTTCAACACAACCAGGAGAAGGGAATATTGACCACCCTATATACTTTGCTAGCAGAAAACTTTATCAATCTAAATGCAACTACACAACAACTCAAAGGGAAGGTTTAGCTATGATTTATGCACTGCAAAAATTTAGACACTATTTACTAGGCTCTCATTTTCAGTTTTTTGTTGACCATTCTACGTTTAAGTGCCTAGTCAATAAGTCGGTCCTTGAGGGAAGTATTTGCAGGTGGCTCTTACTCTTTGAAAAAATTTCCTTCGAGGTAATTGTCAAGCCTATAATATGTAATGTCGTTTTGAATCACCTATCAAGAATGAAATCAGGGGAAAGTGGAAGAGCAGTGAAAGATCATCTCCATGATGCGAAATTGTTCTGGATTGAATCCATCCCATAGTATCTTGAAGACATTATTGCCTTCCTCAACTCGGGGACCTTCCCATAAAATTATCTCACAACCCAAAAATGATACATGGTGGTCCGAGCAGCAGACTACCAATTGATTCCAATCCAACTCTATAACATGGGACTAGATAGAAATCTCAAGAGGTGTGTCCTAACCCATGAAAGGAAACATATCCTATGGGAATTCCATAGTGGAGTTGTGGGAGGACATGTTGGAGGGAAAGCTACAACATAGAAGGTACATCAAGTTGGGTTATTGTGGCCATATTCAAGGATGCTAAATATTATGCTAGATCTTGCGACATTTTCCAATGAGTAAGGAAGCCATCAAGAAGAGATGAATTAACTCTTCAATCAGTTAGAGTATTGTAGGCCTTTGAGAAGTGGGTTGTTGACTTTATTGGACCAATTAATATTCCCACCAAGCATTCAAAGGAGAGATATATCATCACCGCAATAGATTATATTACGCAGTGGGCTGAAGCAGAGGTAGTTCATGATTGTTCAACAGATACAGCTATTAGATTCATATTTGAGAACATTATTTCCCAATTTCGATGTCCTAGGAGCTTAACCAGTGACCGGTTCATGTCTCGGTGGCGCTTTGGGTGAGACTTCTTCCCTTTCAGGAATATGAAAATGTCAACGCATTAGACTACATCAGTACCCTTTTGTTGGTAACCTGAAGAGGACCCTGGTCTGAAAATTTTGTCCCAACAACTGTCACGCCTGGGAATACGACTTAGCAAACTTTTTGGTGCCCCGAGTATATGATTTCCCTGAATTCATGCTTTGGTTCACTGCGAATTACATTCCCGATTTAAGAGAGCTATAATTTCCATAGATGGGTATGTGCTCATCAAACTAATTCCCCAATCCATTGTTGAAATGTTAAGGTGGCCATTAAACCCTGACAGTGAAATATTAAATGAGATTGTATCAACCAAAATTTTCAGAGAATTGAATCATGAAGATAGAGTTTCCCTATTATAGTCATATTTGTGCAGGAATATTGATGTTCCTACAGATAATGTTGTTATTGAATCTAGTTTGTTTCCTGAAATTCAATGAAAAATTATCTCCATGATTTCTGTAATTTTGGGAAAGGATAATGGCCTTGTGGTTGATGAGTTTGTATTAGGGATTATGGTATCAATTTTTCCAATTACAACCAAACCCATGACCAAATTCAATTACACCCAATTCTTAGTTGATCAAATCCATCATCAACTATCAGAATTTGAGTCTCTTATAAATTTTAGATACCAATATTACCTTTTCCACCTCTTTTTGTTTTCTCAAGCCTTTCATTTTACACATATTGGATTAAAAGTTGAATATGAGATTGGTAGCATAGCTTCAGTCATGTATTGGACTTCATTGATTAGGAAAAAGCCTCTGAATGTTGGATTCCCAGAGTTTATTGAATAGTTTATGTCCAAATATTACCAAATCGTACATAATGGAATCCCCCCCAAAATATTCCCTGAATGCAAAAAATTATTACAGTTGAGCCCAGACAAGAAAATAGGAGACTTGTACATATTTGAGAATTACATTGAAATCATATTATATGGCTCTGAAATTTGACCTTTTCTTTTGCCCATTTTCTTGACTCCCGGAATCTTTGCACTAGAGTACATTAGACAAAGATTAAATTTAGATGATATTCATTTTGTATCAAGGAAACACAAGGCCAATTTTAAATTAAAGAAAGAGGTGGGACCTTTTATTGTCAATACCATATTAGCATTGCAAGTGAAAACAAAGCTTATTTCAGTTATGGGATTTCAACATGGAGATCCATGGAAGTATGATCCTCATTTTGTGATCTCCTCAAAAAGAATCTCATATGGACAAACTCCTTATCAACATTAGCACAAAGAACAAATGGATTTGTTAGCAAACCAAACAACTGGGAAGATGTATAAAACATTTTGCAAATTCATGGTAAAATACCAGAGCTATATACAAAATATCCAATGAAAGAAACCCCTCGACAGTTTGAGAAGACATATAAAATAAATATTGTAGGGTCAACCTCAAATAACTTAGGGACAGAGGAAGACTGATCATCTAAAAGATAGAAAATGGAGACACTTGATGAAGAGGAAGATCCAGAATTACAGGAATAAATAACATTAGTGGACAGAGGACATGTTGTGACTGTAGAAGTATCATCATTAGAAAATACCAAGAGTATAGAGGGTCAAAGTGAAACAAAATCAAGGAATACAAATAAAGAAAAGCAAATTGATCATGTTCATCATTTCATGGATATCAGGAAAATGGGTTCAAAGATAAAAAAGAACATTCTCCCTAAAATATTTGAACATGATACATCTCAAACCATAATGATATCAACTATGGATTATGAGAAAGGAAGATTGAATATAGTACTAATGGAGCTAATGGAACAGAAGAAGGTGACAAACATTTCTATTGATCTTAATGCATTTCATCCACTGAATAAATTCTACTTCCATAGACAAACTGGAGAAATGTTGAATATGGATGTCATGATAGCAAGTCTTGGAATAAAAAAACTTCAAATCATAAATGAGAAACTTAGAATTCAGCTTAAAAATGAGAAATTGGTCAATAGAACCAAACAAATGAGAGTAGAGGAGTTGGATAAATGGGTGATGGACTTGGGAGCTAATACACAATATGTAGCATATGTACAAGCTCTAATAAAAAAAAAAGGACACGGAGATTTAGGAATTAAAGAGAAGGTTCAAAATTCTTGGAACTAAACATGTACAGACTCTAGAGTTGCATGTACTCCAAGCAAAAAAAGAACATATTTTGAAGAAAATGATTTAGATGGAAGAGAAAACTGATTTGTATGGAAAACATATTGAGACTTTAAGAAGTGGGTCATCTTTATCTCAATCAACAGAGTCATTATATCCAATAGTTGGATTATCAAAAGCATTATCAAACTTGAATTTACAGGGAGTTGAAATCGAAAAGATGAAGAAAACCATATATGCACAAAGTGAAGAAATCAGCAACAAGGATAAAGTCATTGGAGAGTATCATAAGTTGAAAGCTAAAATGATAACAAACATGGAGCAAATGAAGAACAAATTATCAGGAAAACCTTATCTAATGGGGGCCAGACACATCATTTGGGATGAAATAATTAGTGAAGTTGGAAATCTTTGGGACTACTTCAAGATAATAGATGATGAGATTTTATTGACAGATGAAGCAGATGGAATTAAAAAGAAAAATTTTCATGAAATAGGAACTAGACCTCATATTGCTACTCAAATTATCAAATTCCTAAATTCTAATTCTAGAGAAACATTGATGAACAAATGTGTCAAAGACAAAACTACAATGGTTATGGAAACTGAAAAAGTTTTTACAAAAAGGAATCTGATACAACAAACTCAAAATAAATGCATAATGGTGAAGAGAAATGTTGAATCTTTCACAAATAAGTCTGAGAATCTAGTGAAGATGGGATTACTTTCAACATGGGATGATAAAGGGAAGCTTATATCATATGAAAATTATAGAAAAAAAAAATTATCCATTTCTAGAGAAAAAGAAGATAAATTTCAAGGGATGGATGATACTTTGAGAGGTCATACCATCGTAGACATACTCATAACTAATTTCTATATTCTCTGAAAAATAAAGAATGTGTTTTAAAATCCTTCTACATATGAAAAATACATAGAATTAGATATTTTTTACAGGAAAACAAAGTCATTAAATTATCCATCGAATGAAAAATGGAATCATCTCATCCAACTATTGCCAGGATTACTTGCCAAGGAAATTGAAGAAAATCAGGAGTTGTCTTCTCCAACCTTCTTATTTTCTAGAAGTCAAATATATCTTGTTGTATTTGAAAATATAAGAAAAGGGATTGAATAACTATTTTTTGTTACAACCTAATCTGTATAAATATATATGAAAAACTCAATGTAAGAGAGATTTTTGGGCTCGAGAAAGATCATATCTTTAATAAAAATTCACAAGTTTTCAGTGATTCAAATCTCTATGTTTCAGTTCATGTAATTCTTTTTCTTGATGTTTTCTCGGAGTTTATAAATTCCTCTTGAATGTATCTTCTATCATGATTGTGATAATTTAGTACAACAACTACCACTGCAAACTATGAAAGGGATCATTAAAGTTGCAGTTTTCTTCAACATTCTGTGAATATTAAAGAGTACAGGGGTGATTAATCTTTTATTCCTTTTGAATAGAATCAAATTGTTACTTTAGTTCAAATTATATTCTAATTAAGATACATATTTTTGTTATTGTTTCTTCTATCTAGAAGGTAAAATAATATTTTTCCAAGGACACATTATTTAATATTCATATTTTCTTCTTCTCACCTCCTATTTCATTTTATAAAACATTTAATTTTCTGAAAACATAGAAATTCTTCCCTCAAAATTTGATCTTTAAGATTTAAATATTGGTAGCTAAGGACCTGAAATAAATTAACAAAATACTTTGTTTTAGGAAAAATCAAACTTAAACAAAACCAATCAATTTTATGGATGCATTGGCATAGTTTCCTAGACGAAAACATCTCAAGGGTTACAACAGAGGGTTCAAGATTATGGAGTGAAATCAAGGATGATCATCTCTTACAAAGAACCTAATTCTCCATCCTTGAATGAGGACTCTAGTACAGCCATAGTTTTGAAGATGGTCAAACTACCTCAAATGAAGATTCTAACTTTTACAAATGAAACATGACCCTTCAATTTGATGATGGTGATGATGATGATGATGATGGTTAGCATCCACTAAGACAAAATTTTGCCTATCAGACCTTAAGAAAGGTAAGGAATTACTTGTTTTTCTATAGAATTTTTTTTGTGTTCAAAAATATTTAAGAGATGTGTTCCTAGAATACCAAAGTTTTGATGAGTTAAAAGGTTAGGAAGGTCATTATTGTAACAAATGTTTTGAAATTGTGATCTAATGTGGGTGTACACAATACATTCTAAGATAAATTTATTTTCATCTTCAACCCTCTTAGTGTCACAAATATGATGAATTATTTCGATCCACGATGCTTTTGGATTGTCCAACACCCTAATTCACTATGACGCCCACGAGAGTTTGTTCTTATTTTAGCAATGTTGATTTTATTCTTTACGCTAGTAAAAAAAAAAATTATATTTTCTATATCTATGTTGATTTTATATATCTATATTTCTTGTAGCATTAATGAAAAATCTATATTTTATTTTTGATACTCCTTGAATAGTTTGTGAGTATATATTCCCCTTGGAAATCATCTTTTTTAGAAGCATAAGACTTCTTCACAATATTTGATATTTTTGAGTATGATATTATTTTTTATCTTCAAAGAGGAAACTCTAAGGATGATTCTTTCTCAATGCTTCAAACATCTAGAGAATGTATCTTTCTTTCAACTCAAATGAAATATACGATTTTTTTCCCAAGGAATAAAAATAAAGAAATATACATATAACAAATCAATTTGAAATTAGAAAACATATTATTATATCTTCTTCTATTTATTAGCATATTTGTGATTTATATTATTTAAATTTTAGAGGTGTTAACATTTTAGTATTTTGGATTTGTTAAGAGGATCAGAGAAATTGGGTTTACTTCGGGTAGTTGGGAGGAATGATTAATATCCTCCAGACCCAGGTTCAATTCCCACAAGTGGCATGTTGAGCTCTTAATGAGTATATTACTGTAATGGCTTTGAGCCAAATTTGCACCATAGATAATTACCATTAAATCAAACCGATTTTTAAACACGTCCAAACAAATCTGATTTTTAAACACATCCAAACATTAAGAATGGAATAAAACCATGTGTAGTTAAAGTGGGAAAAGAATAATCACATTTCAATTATATAGGGTTATGCTTATTTTTATTCTTTAGATTAGATTAGAGATGTTTATATGTATATAAAGTTTTTATGGGAAAATATGGGTCTATAAAGTTTATGTTAAAAAAATGTGGTTATGGTAGTGGTTATGGTGATGGTTATAGGGGTAACATCTTTTTTTAACATATTGTTAGAATTATTCTGAGATAAATTTCTTTTATTTTCTTTTGTTTCAAAAATTAAAAAAATTGGAAGTGTTGTGTAGGTATGTATAAAGTTGCCAAACGAGTTTAGCTTGAGTGGTTGGGAGGAATGATTGGTATCCTCCTTACTCAGGTTCAATTCCCATGTAAGTGACATGTTGAGCTCATAGTGAGTATATTGTTGTAATGGTTTCGAGCCTTGTTGTTGAACGGCCTTGTACCCTAATGATTCTAGGATTTATCTTGGGTACCATCATCAAAACAAGGGGAAGTACTTGTGGATTTCCCCCAAGCTTTATAACCTGGAAAAAAAAGGTATGTGTAAAGTTACAATTGGATATCCATATTTTGTGGAATTTTATAATGATTTTTATCATTATAGATTATCTTCAACACCAAGATCCCATAATAAATATAACATAAAAATAAATATTCCAACACAAATCTTAGCACAACAACACCTAATAACTATAGCATAAAAGAAAAATCCAACCACAATCAAAAAAGGAAAGGGAAAAATGAGAAAAGAAAAAAATACAACTTAAAAAAAAATTGTCGTAAAATAACAATGACAATTGTGGCAATTTGTTCAATAGAAAAAACCAAGTGTGATGTCCAAGCATCAACAACATATGTAGTGTTTGTGTTTTGTTCTTGGGAAACTTGTTTGTAATGTAATTTTATGCTTCTTTATCGTATTGATCAACTATTAAAACACATAACCAACCCTCAAAATAGTAAAGTTTTATCTCTTGAAAGACCAAGAATGTCTTCCCTATGACCAAGCACCCATTCATTTTTTCAAATTTTAACCTTCAATTTTAAGGATGTCTTCCCTATGACCCAGCACCCATTCATTTTTTCAAATTTTAACCTTCAATTTTATGCACTGCATGCATTGAAATTCTATGTTTTTTTCCTTCATTTAGGGAACCCTACCAAGACCACATATATTAGAACCCATGTCCCAATTGATTTTCTTATTTCCTTAATGGTATAATTTATTTAATAATTTCATATTATATTTATTTTTTGCCTCTATAAGAAGCAACAAATCATTTTGTTATCCTTGAACATTTAGTATTTTGAATCTCCCCACAAGAAAAGATCCATTAGGAGGGTAGTATATAATTATGATCTTGATGTTGTTATATTTAAAGAATATATGACAAGTGTATATGAGTTTAAGAGGATTTTAAATCACTTATTCTCATTATGTAATTTTGAAACTCTAGGAGCTATGAGGAGATCAGGGGATTTGTAATTGGAAAAAATATATATAGAATTCATGGGTTCTTCTCTTTTAAATTCGACTATATATAATCATTCTACTCTATAGAATTTAGAATGATTTTTATTGATCTTAACATTTATGGTCCATTCCTCCAAAGGAAGGAGTATTGGGAATATTTTTTTGGATAAAAATATATTTTAAAAAGACTTTGATATATGTTGGATATCGGAACTTTGAAAAAAATAGAGAGGCAATATGGGGAGAGGAGGGAAGAGATGACCCATTGATATATTAGTTCACTCACAAATTGGCAGAGAAAGAACTCCTTAATGATAAACCAATAGAAGTAAATCCTACATGGAGAAATATGGTGGATATCGGAACTTTGAAAAAAATAGAGAGGCAAAATGGGGAGAGGATGGAAGAGATGACCAATTGATATATTATTTCACTCACAAATTGTAGGAGAAAGCACTCCTTAATGATAAACCAATAGAAGTAACTCCTACATGGAGAAATAACAGGAAAGGAGAGGAAGGAATTGTTGAAAGGTTAGACAGGTTTATGATCTCAAAACAACTATTTGAAGAAGAAAAAAGGGTTAGATCTTGGATAATTATATGGGTGTATTCATACCATAGAGCCAATTTTACTTCATATGGCCAAGAGGAAAGAAACCCCCTACTCTAGAAAAATCCAACCCCTTATGGGTTGGTAATGAAGAGTATAGAGATCTAGTAACTAGGGATTCAAAACAGTATGTTGAGGATGGAGAGTAAAAAATGAAACAATTTCAAGATAACCTTGTAAACATTAAGAAATTGACTCAAGATTAGATAAATGGTAAGGTAAATGAATATAAGGAAGTTGTATAAGCTATTGAATTGAAGCTTGAAAATATCTACAAGGAAAGTAGAAGAGGCTCCTTCTTAGATGAAGAATAGGTAGAGCTAGAAGAGTTGGAGAAGTAGAAGAGTAACATCCTAAAATGGGAGGAGGATAATTAGAGATAGAAGAGAAGGGTGATTTAGCTAAAATGGGGGAATGAAAACACTCAGTTTTTCCATAATTAAGTTAAATGAGGAAGAATTAATCAACTATTAAGCTAATTAGAAATGATAATGGAGAAATGATGTCTAGTCATAAGAATATTGTAAATACAAATGTGAGGAATTTTGAGGAACTATATCAAGATATTTTTGGGGTCAATGTTTTTGAACCTATAAAAATTACCTCCTATCTTCCATGTTTCATAAATCATAAATAAAATATTAAATTCATAGAGTATGAAAGAGCTAAAAGAATAAATGCACTCATTCCAAAGGGAGAAGAGCTTAGGTTTGAATGGTTAGACAAATAATTTATTCAATGGTTTTTATGAAATTTTAGGGAATAATGTTATTAAATCAGTAAAAGAATCAAGGAGAAATGTTGTTATTTTAGGAGATATCATGGTTACTTGTCTAGCATTCACTCCTAAGAAGGACTGCCCCACATTAAATGAATTTTGACCTATAGCATCATGTAACACAATTCATCAAATAATATAGAAGTGAATCTTAATAATATATTGTCATTTTTTAACCCTTAACCATAACTCTTATTTGTTATTACTACATTAATTATAGTTATGTTGACTTATTATTATTGCTTTCTAGTCCTCTATGTCTCCAAGTGTGTGTGTGTTTGTGTCTCAAGGAGAGTCTTTAGAATGATCACTTTCTCTCGTGAAATTATATCTTGTAAGAGGAGGTTTCCATCCTACGGGCAACTAAAACCATATCATTATATTATAAAGCACTTCTTGGAACAATGACTATATTTAGAAAACAACAAAAATGGATTACCAATATGTTAGCTTATGACTTTTAAATTATCTTAAAAAAGGAAAAGAAAATGTGGTGGTGTATGCACTTTTAAGGAAAGAATATATCATTGATTCCTTACTTTGTGTTATTTTTATACTATAAGTTGATTGGGTGAAAGAAGCCAAGATAGAATGGCAACAAGACCAAAATACAAGGCAGCTCATTCAACAACTAGAGTAGGACCATGATGCATCAGATAAATTTGTGTGGAATAATGGTTCACTTTGGTATAAGGGTCGCCTATATTTATGTAATAAATCCCAACTCAAACACAAGGTCCTTTCTAAACCCTATATTTATGTAATAAATCCCAACTCAAACACAAGGTCCTTTCTAAACTACACAATTCTCTTATAAGTGGACACTTCAAACTTTCTAAAACTTATCACAAGATCAAGAAGGAATTTTTCCAAGAAGGTATTAAAACTAAAACTAATGTTCATAAATTATGAACATTACCTCCTATCTTCCATGTTTCATAAATAATGAACAAAATATTGAATTCATGGAGGAAATATCCATGAAATAGATAAAAGAAATAATACACTCCTTCCAAAGGGACAAGAACCTAGGCTTGAATGGTTATCCAAATGATTTCTTCAATGGTTTTTATGAACGTTTAGAGAATGATATTATTATATATATGGAAGAATCAAGTAGAAATGATGTTATTTCAGGAGATATCAAGTTTAATTTCCTAGTAGTCATCCCTAAGAAGGAATCCCCCACATTATGTGAATTTACACCTATAGTATTGTGTAACGCAATTCATCAAATCATATCAAAGTTTATAGAAGTTCATATCAAATCATATCAAAGTTTATAGAAGTTCATATTAAGGATATATTGTCATTTGCTTTTCCCTTAACAATAACCCTCATTTATTATCATTAAATTAATTATAGTTATCTCAACTTATTATTATTGCTTTCTATATATATATATATATATATATATATATATAAACAAGATAAAATGTCAACAAGACTAAAATACAAGGCAGCTCATTCAACAACTAGAGTAGGACCATGGTGCATCAGATAAATTTGTATGGAATAATGGTTCACTTTGGTATAAGGGTCACCTATATTTATGTAATAAATCCCAACTCAAACACAAGGTCCTTTCT
>CBVK0102110951.1:0-10937 GCA_900067695.1 Picea abies
TAATGCTTTACCTTCTCCTTATCATCATAGACTTGAAGAAAAGGTTATTGAAAATATTGGTTCCACCCTTCAGACTTCCTTAGAATATGAATAGAAACTTGAAAGAACGGGTCTTCCCAAGGGAGACTTGGTCAAGAAAGAAAGCATGCATGCCATTCTGCAATTCATGCAAGATATAAATAATAGAATGATAGCCTACGAAAGAAAATGAATTTCCTCTTCATCTTCCCCCGGGGCTTCTTCATCTTCCTTAGCACCTTTAAGAAATACTAGCAAAAGAACTTTTCAGCCAAATGCCATAATGACTTGCACTTGGTGTAACTTCTGTGAAGAAAATCACGATGAGAACACTTGCAAAGTTAAAATAAATGATATAGATAAGATCTTTGGAAAAAGGCCCAAGACCACGATCATTGTTTTATATTGGTTTGAACCAGAGGATGTTATGGTAGTCAATACCAGGAATAAGTATTACACTGCCAAGAGAAAATTTGATTGTCCCCGCACTTCTTCTGCCCCAAATTCATCTTCTCAAAGTGCTGATATACAAACTGTCAACTTCAAGTAATCAAGGCGTACCTTCTCCTCTTACCTCTTCTAAGTACAATATCCTTAACCAACTGGATAATATCAAAGTTGATGCTACCCTTTTGGACATGGTTGTTGTCTCATAACAACAAAAGCATCTTAAGGACTTTATGGAAGGTAAGATTTTCACCATAGCCAATCTATTTGAAGAGTCAAAGGAATAATATCCAACTCTAAATAGAATAGGTGTAAATAATTTTAGGAACCCTGTAAAAAACCCCCTATTGATATCTCAGTAAAAATCATGGATAAAATAGCTCACTGTTGCCTAATTGATGGCAGATCTGGTCCAAGTGTGATGTCTAAAATTATCATGGAAGAGCTTAGCTTATCTTGTACCAAAGAAAATTCTAGAACATGCTCTCTTATAATAATTTGCAGAAATCAAATATAGGTCAAATCAAGGATGTAAACTTAGTTTTGTGTGCACATCTCGAGATAAGGAAAACTCTCAATATCCAAGTAATTGACATGCCGATGAGTAACTAATCAATTACTTTGGGAAGGGACTGGAAAGCCTTAACTAGTGGATACCTTTCACTTGATGTTACACATTTCTCTGTCCCTTGAAACGAAAAGAACATTATAGTTCTTAGGGAAGGAATAATTTCACCTTATATAGAGAGTGTTCCCCAACCCAATGTAAATTATCTCGAACAATATTTAGGGGTTACTCTATATTCGTTGATGAAGGTGACACTATACTTGAACCAATTAATCTTAATGATGACATGTGGCACATGCATTTTGATGGCTCATGTTCAAACGAAGGTAATGGAGCTGACATCATTCGTGGTTTTGATCCTGCTCTCATACAACATGCCATTCCTATCAAGGAAGGGGAAAAACTAGTTAGGAAAAGGCAAAGACCTATTAGTCCTATGCTTGAATCCACTATTAGAAAACAATTGGAAAAATTGTTGAAAGCTAATATAATATTTCCAGTTAAGTATTCTGAGTGGGTTTCAAATCTGGTCCCTATTCGGAAAACTACCGGTCAAATAAGATTATGTCTCGATTTCTGCACATTAAACAGGGCAAGTGTCAAAGACCATTTTCCACTTCCTAATATGAAAATTATTTTACAATAGGTTGCAGGGTCTCAAATGATGTCCTTACTTGATGATTTTTATGGATATAATCAAATCAAGGTAAAAAGGACTGATAGATATAAAACCACATTTACCACACGCTAGGGCACATTTACTTACGAATGTATGCCATTTGGTTTATCTAATGCAGGTGTCGCCTTTCAAAGAGATATGCATATATATTTTGACAATCTAATTGCTAATATTATCCAAGTTCATCTCGATGATTTGATTGTTTATTCTAAAAATTGGTTGGATCATTTCGGTCATCTTAGAAAAGTTTTCATGTGCTATAGAAAATTTGGCATTTCTTTAAATCCTTCTAAGTCTATTTTCGGTGTCACGAAGGGTAAGATTCTCATTCACATTGTTTCTGATTTAGGGATAAGTATAGATCCTGAGAGGATTACTGCCATTCTAAACCTCCATGCCCCCACCTCCAAGAAAGAAGTTCAAGCCTTCATGGAAATTATTAATTTTGTTCGTAGATTTGTTCCTGATTTTGTTGTCATGGTTAAACCAATCCATAATCTTTTGAAGCAAAATCGTTATTTTTCTTGGATATATGACATCGAGAATGCTTTCCTTAGGATTAAGAAGGAAATCAGTTATGTGTCGATTTTAGCAAAACCGAATTTTGAGAAATATTTTATAGTATATACCAATGCCACCGAGGAAGCAATTTATGCTATCCTCTTACAATGTGATGAGAAAAACAACGAAAAACCTGTAGCTTACATGAGTCAAAGTCTATCATATGACGAGGTCAAATATTTTTATATTGAGAAACATGCTTTCGCTCTTGTTAAAGCTATAGAAAAATTTCGCCATTTTATTAAACATACACAGGTAAAAGTCCCTTTGACCGTTGTCAAGTTTCTACTTTCACAAACTTATCTTTCAGGAAAACTTGCACATTGGATTGCAAAAATTTAGGAGCATGATTTGACAATTATGACTTCAAAGACAATCAAGGGACGAGACTTAGCCCTTCACTTAGCTCAACATCATGAACCAAGTGAATAACTTGATGACCAAGATAACCCTATTTCAGTGCTATTTTATATTGAAAATCAAAATATCTCTATATCTAAGCATCCTTGGTATAAAAATATGGTGTATTATTTGTAGTATCAAAGGTGCCAAGATGAGTTGGATCCTCACCAGAAAAGGAGACTCTGCCTTGAAGCTTTTAAGTATATCATTTTAGGAGACTCCTTGTTTAGAATATTTGCTGATGGTTTGTTGCTATGATGTGTAAATGAGGATGAAGAACATAAATTATTACATGAAGTACATGGATCGTCAACATTTGTCATCCATATTGGTGGCCATTTTTCTGTTAAAGCTACTTTTTTTTAAATCATAAGAAATGGTTATTACTGGACTTTGATCTTCTGTGATTCTTATAAATTTGCAAGGTCCTGTGATAAATACCAAAAATTCGTTGGTAAAGAACATCTTTCTGCCATGCCTTTACAACCTGTCCTTCCAGAGTTTCCTTTTTCTAAGTTGGGTCTAGACTTTATTGGTCCAATCAATCCTTCATCCTCTACAATACATATCTTTATTTTGACAACCACTGATTACTTTACTATGTGTACTGAGGTTGTCCCTCTTAGACATGTGCAAGATGAACAAGTAATTTTTTTTCTAGACTTTAATATCTTTTCTAGATTTTTCCTTCCATTATAAATCATTACAGACAATGGTCCAGCCTTCATTTATGCAAAATTGACCCAATTTATTGATAAATTAGGTATCAATCATTTCACTTCATCTACTTACTATCCTCAAGGAAATAGACAAGCAGAGTCTACTAATAAAATCTTGGTCAGGATTATAAAGAGAATCATAGAAGACAAACCTCGCCAGTGGCACACACTTCTAACTTATGCTCTTTGGGAAGACCGTACTACCACCAAAGAAAGTACATGATTTACTCCCTTTTAGCTCGTATACGACTAAGAGGCTATTCTTCCTATTGAATTGGAACTTTATTCCTTGCGGTTGATGTTATAGAGTGAAGAATTAAATTCTTCTACTATTTCCCAAAGGATAAATACATTGCTAGCCCTAGAAGAACACATACATTTTTCCTTGGAAAACTTGAAAAAGAGGCAACAAACAATGAAGAAGTATTTTAATAAACGAGCAAAGGATGTTGAATTTAAGATTGATGACAAAATATTACTATTGGATTCATCCCATGCTGAGAGAGGGAGGCACTCTAAATTCAAAAAGTTATGGCTAGGTCCATTTAAAATCATTTTTATCCTCGACACAAATTCGTATCTTCTTAAAGACATGGATGAGTAATTTTTTTCTTAGAGTACCAATGGCTCCCACTTGAAACATTATGTGGAAGCATCCTGATTACTGACTCAGGTTTGTGTAAATATGACTGTCATATATATTTTTGTCTTATGTTTTTTATTTCACTTTGGTTTATTGAGTTTTATTTTCTGTTGTTTGTTTTGCATGGTCAACAGAAATAAAGTATGGAACAATTTTTCCATAATGATGTCATTATGTAAGTATTGTTGATCGATGCAAACAAAATAGACACAACTGCTACAATATCTTCCTTTATAGTTTGTTTCGTTTTCTTCCTTGTTTCTACTATTCCTTTCTTCCCATTTAAGAACATGAGAAGCATTCTCCTTGAAATTTCAAAAAGTGTTATTAGTTATGAACCTTATTGATTGTTATGCATACATGACCACTTCCCCTCATACATCTCACTTTCCATAAGTTATTCCCTGAAATCCCATCTCATTTTTTCCCTTAAACCATCATTTTCCCCTGTTGCATAACTATTTTTTGAACAGTTTCAATCACCTACTTCTACCAATCTACAGAGCCAAACATTCTGAGTTCTAAATCTGTTGACAATAGATTTCCCTATGGAGTAGCAAGTTTGTTGATGCCTAAAAAAAGCAAAACATAAAGTTCCTTCCTGCAAATGGGTTGCAATTCATTATTACTTATACATATTTAATAATACTAGATAGGTGGGACACCTTGATAAAAAAAATGATAGGAAACACTCTTCTTATTTTCACTCATAATTATGTTACAAAAAATATTCACAATTTGAGAATAAGAGTAGAAATCCTAACCTATTTACATGTGCAACTAATGGATGTTAAGGGTGCTAGCAATTTGATTTCAAAATAAAGGAAATGTTTATTGTATTAAACATATTAGTCCACTCTTTCTACCCTTAGGTTTTGATATATTGTTTCAAATATAATCCATATGCCACTCATGGTATATTTTCATGCCTGGGCATATAATTATTATGTTGAATGTGATACCCCACTAGCGAGGAATGTGGGACATATTATTTCGATGCTAAGTGTTAAATGGGAATTTTATTGTTATGGAGTTCATATTAGAGGTCGATTTGACTTTGAATTTGGAAATGGTATGTTATGATCTATGTATATTAGATATACGATGGCAATATCCTATGATTGGAACAAGGTTTTTGGGAGTTGGAAGAGCTCTATTTTGGCTGTGGTTGATGGCATTAAATGAGAAAATAAGGGAAGAGATGTGCATTTACTACACATCGTTCTTACCCTACCTTGAAGCTACCACCTTCACTTTCTCCTCACATTCGTTTTGATACTATGGTTGGCAGAGCCTCAATTGTGCTCGGCCTTTGGTGGAAAAACAGTTGTGCTCTTAATATTTTTGGCATTATTCTCATAGGTATGTTGGCTCTTATCTCTTCATTCATGATGGTCATCTCTACTCCATATAAAATTATTATGTTGTCTCTTATAGTTTGCATGCAGAATATGTTTGTTTTCTGAAGTTTTTAATGGATTTACTGTGGGCATTTTGGCTGTGTAACTCACATTTTGATTTGGGTTTCTTCCTGTTCAGTGTTGGCATTTAAATGTTTCAAACTGGAAATAATGTTCGACATATTATTCTATTTGAAATATATGGTTGTATGTGTCTGGAGCGAAGGTGATATTACCATGATATGGCGGTTGGAAAATAGTTGTGGGTGAAGGTGATTCAGTTTCACTCATTTCGTATGATTATTTTTTAGGGTTTCCTCTATAAAAGAAAATATACAGTTGGGTCTTGTGACTATTGCGTAGTACTCTAACCTTTGAAGATGTGCATTCTTATTATTACTATGGCTTGGATGTTATGGGTGGCCTGTGTGTTTTATCCTGTTATATTTTGATGGAAAAGAGTCAAGTTTTTCTTTGCCTGCCAACCACGTTTCAAAACCTACACCTATATGGTTACTCCAAGCCTTGTTTCCTCTTCCTATGCACAAGAGAATGAATAGAAGAAAATCCAAATTTGAAATTTTGTTGAACTATTTGACCCAAAGTCGATTTCATGATCATTGTGTTGTATCTTTACTACATATCCACACTTTCAAAGTCTCGCAACCATTTTGTATTATCCTTGCCATTGTTTTAAAAGGTGATGGAGCCATGTGTACTATCTTACAGTCACTCTGGGAAGTAAATATTTTGACTTTACTTGCAGCCATACCTTGAGGCCTATGCATATTTTTCAATCTCAAACCTTGTTTTCTCGTCCAATAATGTGGGAATGTAAATAATATAAACCCAGTTTCAAAGTCGTGTTTAACTATTCGACCCAATAGTCAGAAAGATTGATATCACCCACAAAATTGTGGCTCGTTTGTTATTTACCTATGAGGTGATTTGGTCGACTTTGAGTTTAGTAGGAATGTTATGGAAACAATGCCTACCATAATCACATGGGGTTTCGAACCCAGTTTGTTTGCAACTGTTATTGGAGGTTGTGATGTATATATTATATAACAAAAATATGATAGCTCTATGTTTCTTTTCCTATCATGAATTTTGAAACATTTTTTATGATTATGACCGAGTTAAATTGTTTTGTAAACAATCTCCTACAGAAAGTTATGATGGTTTTTAAAAGGAGAAATTAAATTCATCGTTTTGATAATCATATAAATTTCCCTTGAGTTTTATATTGCACAATTTAAAACAATTGTTGCGAGGTTATGGATTATGTGTGTTGAAGTTTAAAGAGTGTTATGGCACAAACATAATTTGGTGAAAGTTTTGGAAATAAATGTGCATGGAAAACAATGGATATTCAAATGATTTTGTAGATATTGGCAATGCTGATTTTAAAGTTAATAAATGTTCTTTCTTGTAATAGAACAATAATCGTTATTATTCTTGTTCAGTGTTTCATTTTTCACTCATTATACGCCCACCACCTTCCTAATAACATTTATCCATCCCTTGATTTGTTATCTTGAATATAATTTTTAAAGTAAAAATATTAAAGAGGATTGGATAATTATTCTGGGTTGGAAATTATGACATGGAGATATTGTTTTTGGAAGAAAAGGAATCTACATTCCTTGAACAATATTCATTGTTGATTCTCATCCATTCTACCATTTTTAGTTCATTATAAACCCCCTCATATTCTGGATGACCCTATCATTCCATGTTCAATTGTAGTTAATTAGTAAATTGGACTTGGAGAAGTTGTGTTAATGGATGGATTGCATATGCTTATGTTGTGAATGATAGAGACAACATATTGATTTTATTTAGGTAGAGTATTAGTGAATGGATTGTTAAAATATTTCATATTCTTATTGGAATATTTCTTCAGGATGAGTTTCTTTAGCAGGGGCAGCAATGACATAGGTACAAACAGAGGTATATGAAACAAATTGAAAAGAGGCCATAGAAGGCCACGATTATCAATACATTTTGGTGTTGATCCACAAGAACCAAATAAGCTTTTCCAAGCTAGTTTTTTCAATCTAGTTGGCCAAGGAATTCTGCAACCTAGGCCTTAGAGGCCTCCTTTCCAGCCACACCAAAATTTCTATGGTATCTGTGTCCCCCCTCATGTTTCTATGCATCTAGAACCACCTACCAATGATGGTTGACTAGAGATCGTCCATCAACCCATTGCACATCATAATGGTTGGCCTACAATATCGTTACCATTTTCGCCTCCTCCAATTCCATTTAATCCAAATTCCGAAGATGATCACATTGCTTCACCAACCCAATATTCACATGCAAGCAAAAGTCTTAAAACTACCATGCCCAAACCAATGATTGATAAAGGAATAAAAAGTGGCCAATTCCCCTAACTCTTCCAAAAATTCCTCTTAATCAGTGTCCTCTCATCTCCACCTCAAAGATAATTACTCCCATGTCATCAAAAAAATACATCCTCAAGGTTCCAATCAGCCTAAGGCTGCTACAGAAGGAAAAACAATAGAAAGATCAAATGAGAGCAGTAGTGAAAAGAGGCAAACCGCCTCTCATAACAAATATGGTTTTTAATATTGTTAATGCTATTTTCTTTAGAGGACATTTTTTATTGGTATGATAAAATGTTTGGACAACAAATACACATTTAGACATATTTGTTTTGGACAACATGGATATGATGTTATTTTTGGATATAGACATGTTTTATTTTTATATTAAGATATTTGACTATTAATATGAAGATGGGAGCTACAAGGCAGATATTTGAGTTAAATTTCAGGGGTATTATATTTCATGTTTTGATGATTATTAAATAAATGAAAATTAGAGTGACAAGGGGTCCCACCTATTTAGTTATTATTTAAATAGACCCTTATTTATATATTATTATTTATTTTTATTTAAATAGACCCTTATTTATATATTATTATTTATTTGTCTCAACTAATTATTTAAGCTAATTAAGCTTAACAAAAGAAAGGTAGTTGAGCTACCATAGCTTATTGAGAAAGAATAAAATCTCAATCAAAAGAAGAGACAAAGGAGGAGAGAACATAAGGGGAACTTTTGATATAAGGTTTGCTATATACTTGTGAGATAATGATTTTCTTCATTCATTCTGAGTTTACTAGAAAGCTAAACCATCTTGATGACAACAGGGTCTTATTGAAGGCATCAGGATTCAAAACTGAATCATATATTTCAACAGCTTGTTTCTAAAGGTGTATGATCTATCTTTGGTAGTTTGTGTGTTCTTGTTTGTTTATGGATTAGATTTCATGACTGATAAAAAATATTTTGCAGAGTGTTTATGGATTAGATTTCATGACTGATAAAAAATATTTTGCAGAGTCAAGTGACAACATTTTTATGTCAAGCTGATCCAGAGCTTTAGCTTCAATTTTCTTTTGTTGTCAGAGTCTTTTTGTATGGTGCTCATCGGATACTTCTAAGTTTGACTTTGGTCCCACCCTCACAGGGGTTTATAAAGAGAGTTCTACTTTGTATCTCAGAATGAAGTTAATATAAAAATCAGATTTCTGATTTCAGATTCACGTGTGTATCTTAATGATATTGTTCATATTTTACTTTTATTCTCATCTCTTTTTCTATACACACTTATGTATATCTTTGCTTTCTTTCTTTTGTACAGTTACATATAACATATAAAATCATCCTTAGTCCCTAGTACATATTACCTATGGATCAAGAGATTATTTTGAATTAAAGGCTATAAACTTCGGGTAACATTCCCAACTATCTTGCCTTAGCCTGGCAAGATCTGAAAATGCTTGAGTAAGGTTATTCATACCTTTTCCTCAACACCATGGAAAATCATACATAGGCCAAACTATTAGATCATTTAAAGCCTATCTCAAAGAACATATAGTTGATACCTTCCATTATCGTATCTCTAAGTCAACTATCACCAAACACTCCCACAAATATAATCATCTCATTTTCTTTGACCAAACTAAAATTATAGCTTAAGAACCCTATTACTCCTTTGGTATCATTAGAGAAGCATTGAAAATTGAAAAACATCCTAATAATTTTAATCTGGAAGATGGCTACAAACTTAGCTAATCTTGGAAACCCATTATTCATCATATTGATCATTAGCCCTTATTTTTAAATATTTTATTTTATTTTATTTATTTATTATTATTCTCATCATTATTATCATTATCACTATTTAATTTTTTCTTTCTTTTCATTTCTTGGATTAATTTCAGGCATTGTCTAAACATTCTAAGTTGAATCAGATGACATAAATCTAGGTGAAATTCCATTTTTTTTGTTTAAATTGCATTTCAGAATGCATAAATGGATTTAGCATGTTGAAAAACCCATGAGGCACTCATATTATTATGGACTTAACCACTCAAATATGTAGATGCAACAATTTCTAGCTGGGCAAAATTAAACTGAAAATATCTTCGAAAAAGGGCCAACACCTAGAACATTTAGACTATGACTAAATTTTACCTTTTATCCCCGCTCCAATTATATTCATCCATTTTATCTTTTCCCCCCTTTTTATGCTTTTACCCTTTTCCTCATTTTAACCATCTTTTTAGTTCATTGGATATACAAACTTAACAAATTATATTTCTTAAATTTTATTTTCAGTGCTTTCTTTTAATTTCAATCTTAACCTTTAACCTTGACAGTAAATATCTTTTATGTCCAATTGCTACTTTACTATTGTAATAATTTTCACTACCACTGAAACTCTTTTCTCCACAACAACTAACCTTAATTTGTAATCCTATAAATATCCACTCAAGCACTCTTTTCTGTTATTATTTCAACTTTATTTGTACTTAAAGATGGGTGGATTGTCCAATGGACGTTTCAATATTTTATCACATTTTATCTCCAAAAGGATTAAGAAACATTATGACTAACTATGAAAACTTACAAACTCATATTAGAAATAGAATTTCAAAATTACTTATTTTTAATCAATCATACTTGGAAACATTAATTAAATTACAAATCTAATTGTGTGTTATGCACATTTAAATATTTCTTAGTGTGTTTTATTTATGTTTAAATATTGCTTAGTGTGTTTTTTTTATGTTTACATATTGCTTAATGATGGATTCTATTTTATTTTGTTTATTGTTTAAATTAAAAAAAAATCTTAAATGTACTTGTATAATTATAACTATATATATGAACTTTTACTTTTAAAAGAAAAAGGGAAAATACCTACCAGACTTTCCCATGCTTTATATACATAGACCATTGGCACAACCAAGCCTAGAACGACCGATCCATGTACATGTTTCTTTCATTGGATGCATTAAACAATAAAAATGGAGAGGCATTGAAATATAATGAAAACAGTAGACCCCTGCAACCTTAAATCTATGTAAGATCTTGAATAAGATTGTACATTGATGAATGTATTTATAAAAAAAATTGGATTTTATATATATATATATATATATATATATATATATATATA
>CBVK0102110953.1:0-16433 GCA_900067695.1 Picea abies
ATTTTAGACATTAAACATTAACAATAAGAGTTAAAATGATATAATACCCTAATAAAATTATGGAAATTATATGTTTAAAATCCAGTGATGTCCATCAACCGTAAAATATTTATTCAATGATGACCTGCAACTAATAGGGGTTTGTATTTAATAAATGGAATTTTTTGGTTGATCTAAGTCATTCTTTTCATAAGCCATTGTAGTTCTACACTATATGTTTCATTTTCATTATTTGGACACAAGTGTCTTTTATAACATTTAGTATGTGAAAAAGCAATATCTCTCCATGAAGATAAGTTGCCATTCTCTTTTCTTGATATATATCATAACATAAAATCTTGAACTTTTTAAAAAAGTGCATAGCATCTCATAGATGAAGTATCGATGTATCCTTCCAATAAGGAGCTCATAAATATGTATTTCTTCTTCATAACTTTTGGCACGTCAACTATGACTTGATCTATTTCTTTAATTGAATGATCATTGGAAAAAATCTTCCCAAGTTTTCAATTACTTCATACTTCTTGAGCTAATTAGCTAAAGGGAATTTTATTTCAAACTTTCCATCAAATTGATTATTGAGGTGATATCCTAGGCGATATCTCAAACTTATAATTTGGTGGTTCAAAAACCTTATTGTTTATATAAATAATTTTATGTAAATTATTAGAAAATTATCCTTCAAATTGGTTCATGCATCTTGGACATGCAAATATATCCTTTGTTTGAATCCATGCAATTCAACCAAAAAAACACGTGTTTATCATTACAAATAGAAAAGTACATTAGTTCTGTAGTGGTCAAATTACAAGTAATTTTTGAAATCCAAATACATAGATAGTTTTTCTTACCTAAATAAACACCAAGTCCAAGGAAATCATTATTATTATAACAAAGTATACCATAATAATAAATGTTTTGTTTGACATAGGTCGAGATATATAATACATTCTTATTCCATTCCATAACAATTGCATCTCATCATTAAAATACATAAGATAATCACCCTTTTTTTACTTAATGCTTTCCTAGAATGACGGGAATTAATATGAGATGCTCTATTTGAACACTTAGCTACGGTATAATATTTTTTTATTATTTATTCAACTAACCAACCACTTAGATGATAGGAATGAGAAAAGGAAAACTATATCCATTACAAGATCAAAACTAATATTATATGGTTCATCTTTGAATTTTTCTAGCCATTTTTTCTTTGTGTTTCATTGCTTTGATGTCCACTAGAATTCACATGAGATCACATTTGTTCATGTTTCTCACATGTTAGTCCATCATTTTTGCAAGCGACTTGAAAGAAACTATTATTCAATTATAGTTATAATTAACATTTATTGTAACACTTTATTGGGAACTCTAGAAATGTACAATCCTTCACTTCTAGGTATAATTGACATTTATTACAATGTTTTATTAAGAACTCTAGGACCTTGTACATTAATGATCTGGATTTAGGAGTGGAACGAACTGATTAACAGATTGAATACGATAAACACAAAGATAGGAAGAATAACATAAATATCTAGTGAACAATATCTTCTATTAAATAATGAAATAGGCTGAAACTGTAAAACTGCAGAACTAAAACTTGCTCGAATGGTGGTAGTTATCTCTGAGAAGAGATGTGGTCACTACGTGCATCTGTATGAGAAGAATGGATTACAATGAGGCTCCAGAAGCTCCTTTTCATATTACTTGTGAATGCCAAAACCCTACACATCCAAAAACCTAACCCTTGAAGGTGAAACGCCAAAAGTCACGTGGGCCCTATGGGTAAGTTGGTGTAATTTGGTACCTCAACTTCCTAGGGTCGTAACTTTTGCATACGACCTCCGTTCTAGGTGCATCATAGCCCATTGGAAAGGTATTTCAGAGAACTAAACATTATGTCGTCAGAATCTGACTCCATCTACAATTTGATTGTGGTGAACCAAAAAAACAACGTTTAGGGCCCCAAAATAACCCTGAAAGTACATCAAGATGTGTTGACATGAAAACATACAAAATAATCCAGTTGGATTAGGAGAGAGGCCACCCATATCCACCTGAAGACTGTGTGGGGCTTCAGACAGCCCCATAAATGTATAAGTCACAATTATAAAGTGGTACAGAAGGACGTGATGAACAAAACAGGACATGAGGAGCCAATTGGAATAGGTGGGTGGCCACCAAAATCCACCTGCATCAATCCTCCCCCCTTGGGAAGCAATGGTCTCCATTGCGTTGAGTTCCAACATCAGGTGAGGAAACTTCTATTGGATTTGGCCTCGGATGAGCCACTTGACTTGGTGTAGGATTTTCTCTTCCTTGACAGCCTAATAAAGTTGGATCCATTGTTGGCGAGTGCCCTTGACCTGTGTATCCATGATCTCATCGATGGATGTTTGTTCCATGTAGTCAGGGTTGAGCTATGTTGATGTCAATTGTTCGAAAATCTCAAAGGTGTCCAATAACTATGGAAAATATGGTCAAAGGAGGTCCACATTGAATATTGAATGCAGACCAAAGAAGGGTGGAGTGTTGATCTCAAAAGCATTGCTACCCACAACCTTGGTGATAGTGTAAGGCCCATAACAAAGTGGGAGAATCTTTTGATGGGGCCTAGTGAGACGTTCCTTCTGAAAATGTAACCAGACTTTGTTGCCAATCTGAAACTGGTGTGGTACCCTATGTTGATCATGGCACTGCTTGTACTTAGCATTGGATTTTTGAAAAATATCCTATACCTATTGGTGTATGTGTTGAATTCTCTCAATGAATCTGGTGACTTTGTCGATCGCAGACTGATCGGGGGAAGAGTCTGTCTGTGAAGTGAAAAGAGAAAGTGTAACATCAATGGGTCCCAAGGGTTTGAATCCCATACCCACTTGAAATGGGCTATGGTCGGTGGAACTATGGAGAGCCACGTTGTAGTTGTGTTGTACATATGGGGGATTCTTGTCCCATGTAAGAATTGTACATGCACAAGATGTGCACAATCATTCGATTGATGACCTCGATTTGGCCATCAGTTTGGGGGTGGAAAGAAATGGATTTTGTGAGCTTGGTGTCCAATAGAGACCAAAGACTCAACCAAAAGGTGTTGAGGAGCCTACTATCTCGGTCGGAGATAATGATCTGTGGTATCCCGAAGTGAAACCAAACTCGTTCAAAGAAGAGCTTGGCAGTATCTTACACTATGACATTCTTCTTACAAGCTATGAGGATGGGCATCTTCCAAAACTGATCAATGACCAAAAACACAGTCATTTATGTGCTTAGTGGATGACAAACCAGACATGTAATCCATTGAGATGGATTCCCATAAATTCTCAGGAATAGGAAGAGGTGTGTGTTATCACACTAAGTTGCCTTGGGTCTTTAGCCTTTAGTTTCATTTTTCCTAAGCCCTTAGATTTTAATTTATTTTTTTCCCCTTTAAAAGTGTGTTTGTTTAGGTCCCCTTGATAAATAAATTTTTAATTCATGACTTATATTTTGATCCTCACACAAATTTTTGACTTAGGACCGTTTTTTCATGACTTATCTTTTGATTCCCTTCATGAATTGACACTAGGATTGACTCACCCTACGATCAACTTGATTTGACACGCCATATTCCTCACTCATGCCCTCGTAGCCTTGCCTTAGTGTCCCCTTTTGTCCTTGCTTGCTGTCCAATCATTTTTTGAAATGGAGTGTTGCCAACTCATTGGGAATTTCCATAGCACACTCCATGTCCATCATATTCTACCATGATTTGCAGTTATGACATTGATTTCATCTCTTCCTTGTTTTCAGTACTTGGGGTGGTTAAAATCTTCTTTCAAGGTTTCATATTTATGAGCTCTGGTAATAGGTTTTGAATTTTGAAAAACTCAAATTCCTGCACTGCACAAACTACCAGTTCCAACCAATTGGTAGCAACACTACCAGATCTGATGCTGAGGTGGATTCATAGGCTGATTTTCTCGTGCCTATATCCTGATATTTTGTTGAGGCCTTGAACTGTCATTATTCCATAGGTATTACACATTTTTCCTCCTCTGTACATCAATTTCAAGGAGAATTAGCGCTCAAAATTTTGGTAATTATTATGCCTGCATAGCTGGAGGAGATCTTTACTCACACCATCCTATCAGTTTTTTCCCTCAATTCAAACCTGCAGATCTCATAGCCTGTCTATTGATTTTGATACATCTTCCATCCATTTCCACCAAGCTCATAGTATCCAAGTAGGTCTTATCCTCTGCATGAGCGGTGTGCTACCTATAGACGTTATTCAAACTACATTTTTTCTCCCCTGCCTCCTCTGACAGTTGAGTCGGGTTGTTTCAACCCAGCTTTCAAAGACCATTACATGGTATCTCTTCATCATATATTTTTCTCATTGTTCATACCTGCACACATTCAAGGGAGGGATTTTTACATCTAGTTTTAGCTAGCTAGCAACTAGTCTGGATTAAGGGAAATTCTTGTAAAGGGGCAGCCTTGTCCACTTGATCTTTGACTCTTTAATCCTCCTAGTTATCACCACTCCATAGCCCTAAATATCTTATCCTAAACTATGGAGACTCCTCAAAAGAAGAAGTCACACAAGGGAGGTAATGTGGTTAGAACTGAACTTGTAGACATGCATATATTCGAGGCAGAGCCCGTGGCCTGAGAAGTTTTTTAAAGGGTGGGATGCCTCTCTTTCTGCCAAAATATGCAAAGAGGTCATCCTAAGGTGACAAGGAAGTTTTCCTTACATTTTGATGTCCTAAGACCAAGGTAGGGGACATAGAATTCGAGGTGTCTGAGACCTCTATTTCAGCTGCTACAGGAATCCCTATCACTGGTGAGAGATGGTTTAAATCCATGGACTTAGATGCAACCTATGCCAAAGATTTCCTCATGCCTGAATATCAAGTTGATAATATTTCTAAATGTGTGCCAAGAAATCATCTAATTGAGAATTTTGATAAAATATTGAGGATCATTCAGAGGTACTTTATGTGTGAAGGGAGGTTCAATACACTATACTAGTACCATATAAGGCTTCTGCTGCATTTTACTGGCAAAATGGAAATGAATATTCCCTATTGTTTGCTAAAGAGCATAGGCAAGATGTCAGACAAGGTTCAATCCAAGTCTAAGGCTATGGATACTAGCATCTTTCATTCTAGGTTGATTAGAATGTTGGTTTCTAAAGAGCTGGGTAAGAAGGATATCTCATGGGAACATTTCATTATTTCTTCTCACATGAAGTTGGATATAGCAGCTACTCCTCAGTCGCAGATAGAAATACCTTTAACATCCATCAGTGCTACTAAAGAAGGTACTAGAAAGAAGAGAAAGAATAGAGTTCTTGTTCAAGATCAAGAGGCCATCAAGGAGGTTGGAAGAACTGAGGAGGAGGCTTATCATTCTCCACAGAGAGACCTTTCACCCCCTCCTCCAACAGAGTTAGAAGAAGCCCCTTCTTCTACTAAAACTACAACAAAGAAAGGGAAGAAGCTACACTTCTCCTCATCTCCTTCAACAACCAACATCAAGGTCAAAAGGCCTTTCACAAGATCATAAGCTCTTAAAGAGGTTGTTGAGGAAAAATCCCTACCAAAAGTGTCTATCCTTCAGAAGAAGAAAGATAAGGGCCAAGGCATTGAAAAGCCTGTCGAGAAGAAAGAAGAAAATCCCTGTGTGGAGAAGAAAGAAGAAAATCCTTGTGTGGAGAAGAAACAATAAATCCATGTACAGAAGAAGAAAGATAAAGGGAAAGGCATCAAGAAGCATGTTGAGATAGAAAAAGTAATTCCTATGCAGCAGGAAGATGAAACCATGAAAAATCCTATTGAGACTGTTCACATCACTACTCCACCTAGCAGCTAGACATTAAAAGATTAATCAGACAACTCAGGGATGCTAGGAAGGAGGTGGATCATTTGAAAGCAAAAGCCATGTTTGACAGGTTTAATATGAAAGAACTCATGGATGGCTACAACCACACTCTTGATATAGCAAGGTTTGTGGCAAGAAAGGCTCAGCCTCTCCATAGGCAGCTCAAAAACCTTTATAGACAGAACATAGACTTTCAATCTCAGAATAGAAAGCTCAAAGAAAAGTTGCAACATTTCCAAGATGAGATGGCTCAAAGAAACTTGGATGTGTTGATTGGAGCTGCTATTGAACAAGAGAAGCCAACAACCAAAGAAAGCATAGTTCCAGTGAAGAAGCCTACTACTGATAAAGGGAAGCATGTTGTTTTGCCAAAGGGAAGTCCTCCTTCCACAAGAAGGAGTGTCAGGTTGATGAAGTAATTGGTGAGAGGTGAATTTCATTTTTGAGGATGGCCCCTTTTTGCAAGAATATGTAATTAAGGAAATACTTCCTCTACCACCTATACAGGAAATTAAGCTTGAGGATGGTCCCTTTTGATGAAGCTTGCTACCAAATGACGCTACCAACATGTACCAGGAATATAGGGGGCCCGAATTATCATCTTAGTGAGTCGTTGATGATGTGGAAGATAGACAAAGATAGCAGTTGATAGCATGATGACAGTTATAAGCATCCAAAAGACACTTGGCACATATGGAGATGTACATCAACAAAAGATCAAGTTAGTTCGAAGTTGGTTGGATTAGTGGCCAACATTTTCCCTTTTTATAGCATAGTTGTTAGTTTAGGTTGTTAGATGAAATAACTACTAGGAGATTTTCATGGGAGGAAGGTCAACTCACAACTCCAGTTGTTGCCTCCCTTTTTTGTTATAAATAGATAGATGAAATTCTTTAGTAGGTTCGAATGGTTGAGATAGGCTCCCTTATACTATAATATTTTGATGAAGTTACTGTGAACGGGTTATGTACTTGATTTGAGACATCTTGGTTAATACAAATCAGCTTTCTTATTCCAGCTTATTTGCCTCATGTGGAAGTGTTCATGCTTGAATGATTCACATGAGTTGTTGTGGTGATATTATGATTTATGTTTGATTATAATATTATTATGATGTTTCTTTAGTGTCCTTAAACTTTGAACTCAATAAGATCTTGTGTTAGAGTTTTTCTTCCTTAGGTTGTTTGCAGACCTAATGTTTACAACAACCTCTACATTCCTCTCACTAAAGTCTTCCCTCTATTCACATTTACTCCCACTTACTGTTTGAAGTTAGTCAAGACTTCGATTGCTTGTACATGCTAGCCCAAATTTCTAAGTTAGAAAATTATCACCTTGAGTCTTATCCATTTGACCCATTAAAAAACTCTTTTACATTTACATATAACCTTATGAGTATTGGGCTTGCCTTCCATGCAATATGAAGGTGATTCCTAGTGCTAACAGGGTGTATAAGCCATGATTCTTGATGGTTGGCTTGAAAATGACACAAACAATGAAAGATTTGATATACTTGATGACATCATGTTGAAGTTTTGGCCAATAAATTTTTTTATGAAGAACCACCACAATTTTCTCTACGCCAAAATGTCATGCCACCTGACTGTAGTGGGCTTCCAAAATCATCTTTGCATGCTCGCTTGTATGAACATAGAGATGGCCTAGGTTGCATAAGAGTTTGTCCTGAATGTGAAAATCAGTGACAATGGTGCCTGTACCCAAGAGATGATATGTGGTCGTGAAGTCCAAATCTTGCTGATAAAGTTGGGGCCACTCCGATGCTTCATGTCCACAGGACTGGAGCATAGTGGTGAGTGTAGTAGCAGGAGGTCGACTAAAGCAGTCATAGACATGATTGGAGATACATGTCTGATACTTGATGTTGATATGGAACTGTTGCAGGTAGGTGGACCACTTCTGATGGTGGTCATTCTGCAATTTCCCCTGTGTCTATATGAATTGTAGAGGCTTGTGATCAGTGTGTATGATCATCTCTTTCCCCAAAATGTAATGTTTTCATTGACGACAAGCTTGTACAATGGAATACATTTACTTGTCATAGGTGGGGTCTTTCCGTATAGTATCAGAGAGTGTCTCACTATGGTATTCCACATGATTCCCATGTTGAGTGAGAATTGCACCCACAACATAGTCAGACGCATTAATCTCAATATCGAATGGTTGTTGCAAATTGAGAAAGGAGAGTACTAGAGATGAGAACAAGCGATGTTTCAGATCATTGAATTCTCATTGTTGCTTCTTCCCCCACACGAAATTGTCCCTACCACTGCCCTTGGACACCTGGCTGAGGGCCCATGCAATATGGGAGAATCCCAACACAAACCGTCAATAGAAATTGGCTAGTCCCAAGAAGCTTTGAAGCTCGTTCAGTTTGGTCGGGGTTGGCCAGTCACAGATGACTTGGATATTAGCTAGATCAACATGTACCCCATTCTCATCAACAATGTAGCCCAATTATTAGACCATGTTCATGCCAAAAGATCATTTTTCCAAGTTGGTATAAAGCTTGTGTTGTCGCAGAGTGCTCAAAACCTGCTGAAAATGTCACATGTGCTCCTCCCACATTCTGTTGAAGATGAGGATGTCATCCAAATATACAACCACAAAGGAGTTGGTGAATGGTCTCAATACATCATCCATCAACCTCATGAAAGTGGCTAGTGCATTTCTTAAGCCAAAGGGCATGACTAGCCATTCATAGAGACCTTATTTAGACTTGAAGGTTGTCTTCCAGACATCAGTTGGTTTGATGGGAACCTGGTGGTAGCCAGACTTTAGGTCAATCTTGATGAATAACTTTTCCCCCTTGAGTTGGTCAATAAGTTCATCAATCTCGGGAATGGGGTAGTAGTTCCATACTATGATTTTGTTTAACGATTTGTAATCAATGTAGATTCGCCAAGTCCCATCCTTCTTCTACACCAAAACAATCGAGCTTCCGCAAGGGGAGGATTTGGGTCTAATGTGCCCCTTTTAAAGAAGCTCTTAGATCTGATGCCTGATTTCTCCATTCTCCATCAGCGAGCACCGATATACTATCCCATTAGGTAGAGGTGCATCAGGGATCAGATCAATTGGCTGCTTGACTTGGTAGTGTGTCGGTACCCCTATAGGTGAGGCAAACATGTCTTGGTATTCTTCCACAATCCCGTCCACTTTCTTCTATTGCAAAGAGAGGAGTTGTGTAGAGGCCATGGATGTGGCGGCGACCTTCTACTTACTGTGAGCACAGATCACAAAGAATATGAACTTCCCGGTCTGTGAAATGACCTTACTGCATTTCTTAGAAGAGACTAAATAAATAATAGTAGGCGGTGCCACCTCTGGGATCTTGTACAATTGTCTACCCAAAGTAATAATAACATTGTGAGGTCTAGACTCATACACGACATGACACTTCCACAAATATGGTTGTCTTAAAAGAACATCACAAACTTCAAGGGGAGAAATAGCACACAATACCTCATATTTGAAAGGCTTTATGATGTAGGGTAGACAACATTGTTGACTGACACAGTGATCTCTTCCTTGACAAAGCCAGTTGATGGTGTAGGGTTGTGGGTGTGTTGTCATTGGAAGGTCCAGCAGCTTGATGACCTCTTCTGAAATCAGGTTCTTTTGACTATCATTGTCGATAATGAAATGACTCAGAGCCCCCTTGACCCACATCTGCGAGTAAAAGAGGCATTCCCCTTCCTCTAGTTCTTATAGTTCACTTGGTCAGACTTTGGTGGTAGCGACCATGGTATTGGGTTCAACATCGATAATTTGTTTCCCTCCTTCAAAATTTTACTTAGAATCAGAATCGGCCTCTGACTCGGAAGCCTTCAGCTTGACCACGAGGGACTTCTTGGAGAAAAATTCATCGGTGTTGTGCCAAGGACATTTATGGTACTCATACCATTTTACCGTGTCCTTCTTCGTCTTCTCATTTCCCTTTTTGTGTTGTGGCTTGGAAGGATTGTTCTGAGGTTGGCCATCTCGAATTGGTCCCCTACTATGTGGGTTGGGGTTGCCTTTGCCCTGCTTCAACTATGAAGGGTTTACAGATCCAAACTCTTGTTGTTTCTGTATAAATTTATTCTTGATCTTGACAATGTATCTATACGTCATGCCCAATGAGGCGATGTATAGGAACTCCATTTCTGTTTGAATGTATCTATGCAAAAAACTACAGTATTTGAGCACCAGATGACGCTCAAAATATTTGATACCAAATTTTTTGCGTAGGGTATTGTTATTGGATTAATTGGTATATGCGGACATAAACAAATATCCCTAGAGATCCCATTGGAAACTAGAACAAAATAGGACATAATATAAGACTTTCCCTAGGCTCTAATTATTGAGTTTACTAGTTAACAAAATATAGACAACATACTTTTTAAATGTCGTTTCCTCTTGCCATTTCCATCCTAGCTCCGTTCCAATGCTCCTGTGAAATTGAACCTGCAAGGGAACATAGGCCAACCAAAGTGAAAGTAACACAATATACTCAAAAAGAACCTATGTATGTGATCAAGGAATCATACAATGAAACAAGACTAGTTTTATGGGAAAGAAACATATTGTTGTATCATATTAAATAGGAGGTGGAGAATACAACCAAATACTTGATGTTGCAAGGTCCCCTTTCGATGGTCCTTTTCTCTAACACACACACCTTTACTCCAAATACTTTAAATGAAGAAGATCCACCATGTAGCTTGTAGAACTAAAGCAAATCTCTCAAGAAGTAGAACTCTCCACACAAATATTAGCCTATTCAACCTTAGAATTTTTTATGAGAGATCCCTCTTTATATAGTGTGAAATAGATATGTATGAGGATATTAGGATGATCCCACCAAATCAGAAAAGTGAGTAAGATCCAAACCGTTCGGAGGCCACCTCACTTTCTAGAAGATCCATTTTTAGAACATTCATGAAGTTTGTCTTTTCCTTAGCTTTTAGTATCATCGCACCCTAAATATATGGAATCTTGTGGAGACATCATAGTCTATCTCTAGAGCAGGATGCGATGATCATGGATCATCGCACCCCATGCATATTGCAAGGTGCAACGACCTTCTTTAATAAGTTTTTTGAGAAGGGAAATCAAATCACTTTTCTCATGGATAAAGACTCTTTTATCTTTTGAGGGAACATGAACACATGTTGTCAGTGGATCACTAGGGTGACCAAAATAATGTGTAACAGAATGCCCCCCAAATTATGAAGTTGGAACTCATGACAGTTGAAATACTTTGTAGAATGTGTGTGTCGAACAAGGAACACATCGATCATGAACCTGCAAACAATCAAGCATCTCCATAATAATATACCATCATCTGAGGTAGGCATTACCATAATAAAATTACAAAATGTTAAGTGATTCATGGCCACTAAATATACACTGTGGATCCATGTCATTATGAATCAGCATAGCCACCAAAAATACGTTGTGGATCTATGTTATAAAAGGACTCAAATTCGGACATAGCCACGAGACATACAAAGTGGATCTACGTGTCAATAAAAATCAGGAATACTCCATCTCAACCTGGATCATAATGATGAGATCCAGGGTCTTCATTTCCATCGTCCTTAACTATGAATTTAACCATGTGATTATAGGTGTCGAAGTCGAACATGGTAGAAACCACTTGATTACCAGTCATTAATTAAAATCGTTAACAAGTGCGATGGAAATCACCATTGATGTCAATGATTCCCGAGGTACCCTAGTACAATCCAATGACTGTGAATAAATGAGTTGAAGTCGAACACTCGATGGAATCTTCCAATTAGGAGTCAATGATGTGAACCCACTGTTGAAAGTGAAGAAACCTCTAAGGTACTGAATGATTTCTAAGTCTTTTTCATGGATAATGAGTTGAAATCGACAGGAAAAGACTCATCACAGGAGGGCCTTGATGTATCCCCCATCAATGAGAAAAAGTATGTAATGGATTTGAGATAGATCATAGTATTAAGTGATTTGAAACTAACACGGGGAAGGCCGGCATGGAGAAGATTTATAACTACAGATGGCCAAATCAATAGAAGGCGCATTTAGGTTGGACTTCTCTTGAACATATGAATGACACGACAATGGTATTGGCATCATCGACTCAAGGAGGACCCAACATATGAATTTTTGGATGGTCAAATGAGATACAAATGGATTTTCCAACCTGAATACAATGATGAAGGGGGTTGTCATGTTCAAGAGTGACTATTATTGCCACTAACATAAATACAGAGACACATTTCTTTCCCAATTCTCCCCCACCATTCCTTGTGAGTACCTCTTTATTTTTACGCAATCTTGAGGAGGATAACATATGCTTGTTGATGTAATCTCATCCTTCAGATGATTCCCTCGGAGTATGTTTAACAAACCCTAAGAAGGATTGGTTTGATCCCATATGGGTCTTTCGATGTTTGTTTAACGAGTCCAATGAGAGAAAACTCAGGGTTTTTTCAATTTTAGAGAGCCTGAAAAACACTTAAAGAGAACTCCATCAGGTCCTTTTTTGTAAATTAATCTGACGAGACCGCAAAAGTGATAACCTACCACTCATCATATGTTTTCTTCAAATACTTTTACGAGCGTGAAAAGAACAAGGTTGCTTGACAATCTTTTAATTTTTAAGGAGCGTGAAAAGAGATTAAAGGATATTTCATAAGTTTCGTTTTTCATGTCACCATTATGAGTTCGAAAAAATGACAAAAGTCTACTCGATTGCATTCTCATGATTTCATGAGCGTGAGAAAGAATTAAGACTCTTCTCCGAGTTTTTCCTGAAAAACCCTAAAAGGATTTGTACATGCGACAAATATATAAAAACAAACCAAAACAAAACAGATCCTTGTTCCAACATTTCACCTCTAGACTTTTCCATCTACAAAAATAAACCACTTGTAAAGTTGTTAGGACTTTAAGGCTTGGATGAAGCATAAAAAATAATATAATATACTAATGAAAAGTAATAAAAATCAATAAAATAGGTCAAAAAATCACATTTCACTATTTCATTTGTAACTTCACCCAAACATTGCTCCAAACCCCTTTTTTACCTTGATTTTCAACTACGTATTGTGGAGTGAATGGCTGATCATTTCACGAATCGTCTCTACACAAAAGATAATCTCCATCTCCTTCATCTTTTCATGGATTAAAAATTGACTTTCATTGGTTAAAAATGTGCTTTTAGGTTGATTTTTTGAGGTTACCCATGCGTTGAGGTCGTCGTAGGTGCCCCATATCAGGAACTGCGACGATCTAGGATCGTCATAGTTGACCCTAAATATAGGGTGTAATGATGCCGCACTGTGCAAATGCACAGGCCTACGACAACCACAACCCAGAATTTTTAAAAGATGAATCCAACAAGAAAAAACCTCTAGGAAAGAAAATTTTATTCTAATCTCTTTTTATGGTTCCTTGGCAGGTCTTTCACATTCAAAATGTTGGAATGACATGAACGGGAGCATGAAGAAGAAGATTACTTCGTCGGGAATGACTGAATAATGGTTATGGCCTTCCGGCATTGTGGGTTGTTGAAATTATTCAAGATTTAGGGCATGAGGGCCTAGCTGAGACTACTTGAGTACTTAGTTCACATGTGGGATTTGAATGAGCAAGATTTTCATGTGGGTGCCCACATACTCACCATAGATATCGAGGATATATGCTTCTTAACAAGATTTTCTTGCCATGGTTCATGAGTGACACTTACAGGTAGTAGGGGTGGCGGTGAGTCTATGAACCACTATATCGGTCGACATTGTGTGCCAGGTAACCAAAAACATAACGGGAAGGTCGCTATCAGGGATGTCCGAGACTTGCCTCTGCGGACTATCCTTTATACTATCACATGCATGGTAGGGAGTGCATCTCCCCACGTGGCTCTACAAATCCATTTTCAGTATGCATTGGAGTGCATGGAGCCTCGAGTCTTCAACTGGTGCAAAGGGGTCCTTAAAAGTATGAAGAAACAACTAACCAAGTGCAGAAGTGGTGAGTTGAAACAATTTGGATATGGGTCTATTTTGGCATCCTTATTCCTAAAGAGGGTACCCATTTTAGGCTTGCAGTTAGAGTGGGGTATACCTTCCCCACAGGATTTGAGAATGAAGAGGTGGGTAGACGTCATGGCCCAACATGGAAGCGGTCACATCGTCAGTTATAACAATGTCTTCTTCGAGTGCTGAGGACTCAAATGCTCATGGTCGATGATTATGCCTACGTCGGGTTAGATTTTCATGGAGATCCAAACCTAGATCTTCCGGAAGGTTCCCAATGGGGGGACATAGGTAAGAAGGAAATTTTGTTTATATTTTTGTTTATATAATGTTTTTGTTATTTTTAATGATATAAAATGTTTTTTATGTTGTTTATCCAATGACTAATAGAGTTCTCTTCAATGATGCAGATGTGGGACCTTATCATCCTCTAGGTTCATCCCCTATCCAAACGCAAGGGAGAGAGGTACCGTAGCAGGAGTAGTTGTTGTTGATATAGAGGCCATAGAACAAAATCTGGAGGGACTCACAATGAATGTCCCTGATGCCACAATAGATGAGATTCCTAGGCATTATCAACGCCACATAGTGGACATATCTGCATCCATCGGTCGAATGCTCCGTACAGTAGCAAGGGAAGTCACCTGTTATAGCGAGCAACATCTTTGATGCTCTATTGTATATGAATCAATGTGCTTCACATTTTTGATATTTTGGTCTTCGGACAAAAACATTTTTTGTAAAATTTTATCGTTATTAATATGAGGCTCCTACCGGCTTACTTGTTCTATGTACAAAGTGTGATTGGATTTTATAAATGTTTCAAATGTTTGTCTAACACATAATTAGCCAATGCATCTGTTAATGTATTTAGACATCNNNNCCAATGCATCTGTTAATGTATTTAGACATCTAGGAATGTGTTGATATTCGATGTAATCAAAATGATGTTCCAAGAGGCGGATTCGTAAATATACCCCTAAGAACGTAGGACTTCAGATAGAATAAAAATTACTCAAATATAGTACCACTAACTGTGAATCAAGTCATACATTAAGATGACAAATTCCAAGTGAAACAACGTTGGTCGATAACTCGATAAATGCAATGTATTCTGCAATATTTTTAGTTGCACGCCCAAGAAAAACACCATGTAAACTAATCAATTCATCCGTAGGTGCATAGATTGCCCAAGCAACAGATGCTAAATTTTGAGTACTGCGACTAGCTCCATCAATGAAGCCAATGTAGGGTAGTGAAGACACCGACATATGAAAACCAAGCAAAATGCAAGGTAAGCAGTCGAAAAGAGGAACCAAACAACAAAAATGCACTCAAGAGTATGATACACTAAAAGTACACAGCACTCATGCAAAAATGATTTAAGCATAGTACTTCTTCAAGTAAAGCCCATTTATGGGTTCACTCAAAGGGACTCCATCATAATCTACCAGCTCATAATCTCATTTCTCCAACACTCGTTTCACAATATAAGGACCTCGCCACATGGGCTCGAATTTACCGACCCCTAGCAAATCACGATATTGCTCGTAAAGAAGAACTAGATATCCTTTAGAAAAAACATGTGGCTTGATATGCTTGTCATATTGGGCTTTAACACATTTTTTTCTGAGTTTCAATAACTAAGGCAGCATCACGACAGGTTTTGTCTAATTGCATCAAATACAAAAGACGCTCCTCTTCAGCAGAGGTGTTAGGGAGAAGTTTGACGACTAGTTTCAAAGATGGGATCTTACATTCAATCGGAAAAATTTCTTCGATACCATATACTAACTGGAAAGGTATGAATCCCATGGAAGACTTAACGGATGTCTGATAGGCCCATAATGCTAAGAAAAACATCATGTACCAATGTGACTTATGAATTCCTACCATCTGTCGAAGCATAGTAGTGAGAAATTTGTTAATTGCTTCAACCTGACCATTGGCCTCAGAATAATAGGGGGTTGAGTTTTCATGGAGGAGACCCAACTTCTTAGTAAGTTGAGACATCAGGAAATTATGAAAATGACTATCGTGATCAGTAACGATGGCTTGAGGGACACCAAATCTAGTAATGACATGATTGAATATGAATAATCCTATAGTTTTCCCGGTATTGTCAAATGTAGGCATCGCCTCGACCCATTCAGTGAAATAATCCACAACTACAATAATGTATCCATGTCCCCTGACCGAGTGAGGGTTACATGTCATGAAGTCAATGCCCCATTTGGAGAATGGACCAACGAAAACTACAGGGTGAAGAGAAGCAGGGTGAGATCAAATCTTATTTTTGTAGGTTTGAGAAGCGTGGCATTTCTGGACAACAATAATGAAATCCTTAAACAATGAAGGCCAAAAATAGCCAGCTCGTAAGATATTTTGGGCAGTGGCATACCCAGACATATGACCGCCACATGCTCTAGAGTGACATTCATTCAAATCTTTCTCAGCTTCATCGTAGGTGAGACATCGTTGAAATATGGAATCAATACCATGACGGTAAAGGGTATCACCAAGGAT
>CBVK0102110959.1:0-11614 GCA_900067695.1 Picea abies
AATTTGAATTAAGAAATGCATAAATAACATAAGAACAATCACCAGACTGTCGGTGCCCCCCCAACAAGTCTTGGCTACCTTCTACAAGCACACCACGAACTTAACAAGGTGAATTCACCATGAAATCTTGAAAACGTAGTTCGGGCACAATTCTGGCAATGTAAAATACCAAAACAGAGAAAAACGAATTTGTCTCTAATATAATGGCTCTTCTACTTGGTTAACAATCTTATGACTATCCTATCAATATTTATAATCTTGCAACCCAAGTGGTCGACCACAGGAGGGTCGAACCACTTCTAATTTCGACAAAATACAATAAATGATGCCCTAACTGACAAAACGGAGCAAGCCAATAATCTCCTTCTTTAGACAACTAAAACTGAGTTGTTTGGAGCTTAGTAGCTGGAGGGGGCGATCATGAAGAAAACCCATGTGCCCGATTTGTCCATCACTGGCCGCTAATTCCATAATTGCCAACTCGCCTTGCGTTTTTGTGCAATACTGAGTGCTGGAATGAGTGCCAGATCAGGTACCGGAACGAGTGCTGGAACGAGTGCCGGAACGAGTGCCGGAACTGGAAACATGGTGCATTTTTCCCTGTAATATCAAAAAAACGTGAATTAGCTCTTAGAAGTCATAAAACATGATGGATTATACTTGATTTAATCATTAAACATGAATTACACATACCTTATGGTGATCATACCATTTTATCATGAAATTCTTCAAAAAGATCCTTCAAAAGATGAAAAATGCATATATACATATGGAAAAAGTGTATAATAACCGTCATGAAAATGATCATATCTCGGGCCCAAGAAAACCAATGCTATGGTCTCAATAGATTGTTCACTCAACCTAGAAATACTCAAAAGTTGATAAAACTTAACTTCACTTTACAAGCAAGATAACTACCAAGCATGACCATTAAATAAATGAAACCAGATTTCAATCCACACAATAGTCCTTTCATAGTTGTTATGGTTTGACAAGATATCGATAAAAACATGAGCAAATCTTCATATGTTCTCTAATACCATATTCTAAAAACATGGCACATTCACAAAAGTCCAACACCTTAAGACCTTAAAACATTCATCTGCACACAGATCAAGATCAAGTCACCAATGTTTACGTGGTTGACCTTAAGACATTCACTCGCACACAGATCAAGATCAAGTCACCAATGTTTATGTGGTTAAATATACACGAGGAGGGAAAACAATGCATAACATTAAAGGTGATTTATTAATGTATAAAAATAGTTTACTTGACCATCTCTCACATTGATCATTAACATATGATACTCTGTGCTCTTTAATTGGAGATCATGGAGAAATTGAGTGTTATTCCATGGATCAAGTGTCATTAATATCAATATTTTGAATTTCCATATCACTCGTGTGTAAGACATGACTATGAACATCAAATTAATAAAGTACAAAAGCACAATTTAACCTAAAACAATATTAGGCCAAGTTGAACTTAAATTGGCTCCTAATGTCAAAATATCTTAATATTATTACGTGCACAAACATAATTTTGAAGTCCATGATTGTGGTTTATGTTTACTAAGACATAAGAGCATGGACATATATATTCATGACTCTTGGAGGAGGAATAAGATCTATTTAATGATTGAAAAATCTACACATATCAATCTAATTCATGAATGAGCATAATAATGTTTATCCTTGGTAGAAATATTAAAATGGGATGGATTGGTGTTAAGTCCTCAAGTTTTTTCATCACTCCAAAATAAATATATAAGATGATTCTAAATGCCCTATGACTCAACAACCTTAAAAAAATATACTGTTGTCAAACTACTCCATTAAATATTCCAACTACACTTAGATATCTAAAACATAACGTGCATTGCAACATTTTAATACTACACATTCTATTGGCATACATTTGTAGTACTAGGGGGGATTTCCAGTAACAAATGAATTTCAACCATGTTGGATCTGGAATGTTGTATATATCAAAATCCTTAAACATGTTGATTGTGTAGACTATTGTATACACGTGAGAAGGGATTAGAAAGTTTCTTGGCACTGACATTGATTTTCTACTCTTCAAATCATTAAAATCCAGGTTCCTTCATTTCCCCTTGTATTGACACCAACATTGATTCTCTACTCTTCAAATCATTAGAAATTTGAGTTCTCCGTTTTCCCATGTTTAATCCATTCATATAGAAGGTCATAAACATTGGCATGGATGCTTCAACAAAAAATGGAATTGATCTAGATTGGGGTTCAAGGAAACCTAAAGGGTGTCATATTTTCATCTCCTAAACCATATGCATGTCATCTTGTGATAGATGGTTCTTAATGATAAATAGCCCTACTATGTTCACTAAGAAAAACAACCTAGTCTCACAACACTACATTTTACTTCATCTGATGATGGTCCAACATAGATCATCTAAACCCAAAAAAATTGAAATGGTTTTAGCACTTGAAAGAGTTGGGAAATTTCCATATTCTAAAGCATTTCAAACTACTTGATTTATGTTTTCAATAAACATTACTAACATTTAAATTTATTGCTTACAACCACATCCTTTATTGGCATGAGGCTCATTAATACACTACAAGTTTAGAGTAATAGTCAATAAAGATGAGTAATTCTATTACATATTCTAGGGAATACATGTGGTGCATGAAAGAGTTATCTACATTAATGCAACTTTGCTTTCTTTAGCTATTATGTGGAACCACTCCCTCTTTGCAACAAATTAGAATCAATAGAGGATGGAAATGGATTATCTATTCTACAACTAAGACAAGTCAAGTGTGGTTCATTGTAGGTGTTCATTTTTTTGTTGTTCAAACCTCTTTCTAACACTATCACTTATGCCATGATGAAATTTCATGCTCGAACTAATATTTTTATTTTCTCACTTCAGTCTTAAGCAAGTGTATAGAAGAAACATATTCATTAGCATTTATATGTTCCCTTACTTTGTAATGACACGGTTGCCAACAATGAGAGAATACAAGGACATTCCCCTTTGATTTTTTCCTTTGCAAAAAGTTTGTAATTTCTATTCATATAGAGATTGAAAATTACATCTTGCAAATGCTTAAGCATTCATACGAATTCAGAAAAATCCGTGAACATTTTCAAAAGATGAAAAAATACCTTTTACATAATAAGGCCACCATTTACTATTAATAATAGATCGTCACATATGTGACCTAATATTCAACTATAAATTTATATAAAACATTGCATCTCTCCATCATCATTTTGTTCTCGTCTCTCACTAAAAATAACATCATAAACATGTTTCTTTTAAATAACATAAAAAATTATTCATGCTTCAAAAATTCATTATGAGACATCTGCAATGTTTGCTCTATCTTTAGTTTCTATCTTTATCTTTATCCATGTACCTTATGCCACTTGCAAACCTTCTTTGGAGAGTAAATCAACAATTGTGTTTAGTTTCCATCACACATGCATATATGTGGTTGAGGTTAAAACTTTTGCAATCCTTTTTATTTGTTCATAAATGGGAGTTGATTTTTTTTTTAATAATCTTATATAAACCCTTCATCCAATTAATATGGGCAATTAAATCTTTAGAGAATCAAAAACAATTTCCACTACTTACCCAAGGATCAACACCCAAACTGATATTTTCACCAGTTCCTATCTTTCACACAAAGAAGAAATTACCAATTAAAGAAAATGTCAGTACTATAGCTTTCCATATTATTGATCCATTGTGAATTTTTTTATTTAATCACCTTATCCATTAAATCAAAGATAAGGTCTCTATGTTCTTTGTACCATCACATTTCTTCACATACTTTTTGTGTGAGAGATCTCCACAATTTTTTTTAGCAAATACTTTACCAAAGTGGTGGATGTTCTTTAGACCCAAACCCCCTTCCTCTTTGGGTTTTGTAATGTATTTCCACTTTACCCATGATAGATCATCATTTTCCTTGTTCCTCGACCATATGAATTTAAGCATTTTTTTTTTCTGATTTTACCTAACACCTCCTTTAGGAATGAAGGCCAAATAATACTAATAGACTAGTATTTCTTCTAAACCAGATTTTACTCGAGCCATTTTGCCTCCAAGAGATAACCATATCTTATACCACAAATTGATTATCTTATTAATATTGTTTATGAGAAAAACTTTCCAGTCCTGCAAATTGATTATCTTATTAATATTGTTTATGAGAAAAACTTTCCAGTCCTTCTTCCCATACTCATTTGGTTTTATAAGGAATCCCAAGTGTTTTACCCCATCCTAAAATTCAATATTTGTGAAAAGAAGGAGTTCCTATAACTATCTTTCTTCCTCTTCTTCTATACCATAAAGATACATTGATGATTTCATCATGCTTATTTCCATCCCCGTTGCAATGTTATATGTTTTTAATATCTCTTTGAGCTTTGAGACATCCGTGAGACAACCTTCATAGAAAAACATGACACCAACAAACAACATATGTGTCAAAGATAAAGATCTCCCTATATGTCTCCCTTTCAATAGTCATATTCTCTTCGCTTCAAGGATGGCCCTACTTAGTCCCTCTGTAATTAAGAGAAAAATTATTGGAGACAAAGGACATCCTTGTATTAGACCCCTGACAAATGTGAAAAAAATTGACGCTGAACCATTCACTAGAACTACGAAGGAGATTGAGCTCAAAAACACCATAATTCAATTGATATTTCCCTCTATTTATATTCATGCAATTGTTGATTCACCAAGAGGAATTCCTATTTCATACATATGGTGTGTAGGAAACCTTGTGTAATCTCCATCTTTGGAGAAATGGAACCAATACATTGATTTATTTCAATGGAGCAGTGGCAACCATCAAGATTTCATTCTCTCTCCATTGAACCTTGCACTTTTTCTTGGTAAATTTTGTTTCTATATATTGTTATTGGTATTTTTATTTTGATGTAACGATTGTATTTAATATAGTTTTCCAAATCACCTTCTATGTAAGAAAGATAAATTTTGGCTATTTACCAAACAGATCACTAAGTAACTTTATGTTACAATCCATCTTATCATGTCTATGTATCAACAAAGTTACCAACTTGATGAGAACTCTCTAGAGTTTTCATTTTTTAGAGGTCATATTTAGAAGTTGTTTTACGCCCATTTCAAAAAGTGGCACTACACGTAGCACCCTTTTTTGGGGGGCTAGTTAAAATTGTGACTTGATTGAAATCACGGCCTTAACAATCAATACCACTATGGAAAATTGACACTCGAATAAAAAAGTGACGCTTCTAGTACTACCAATTTTATTTTTGGAGTCAAAATTACAACTTCATTGAAACTGTGGCATTGACAACTGGTACCATCCTAAATAAAAACGTTAAATTCAACTTCTAAATTGGAAACTTGAAAACTTTTTTATTAATTTTGTTTTAATTTACATTAAAAAATGAAGAAAAAAACCTCCATAAACAAGTCAAAAAAAAAATAGATACAAAAAAGAACAAATACCGCCTTTTTTTTTTAATTTCACAATTTTTTTAAAAAGAAATTAAAACAAAATATAAAAAACAATACAAGACTTTAAACAATTGTTTTTTTTAACCCTTAAAAACCTAATTAAAAAAACACCTAAAAACTTTTTTTTAAAAACACTTGAAAACACAACAAAAAAATTAAATTAAATTAAAAAAACAAAATTAAAAACAAACAAACAAACAATACAAATTAAAAATAAAATTCAATATGTAAGAAATGAAAGCATAAAAATTCGGTCTGGTTCGTCGCTCTGAAACCCTAGATCACATGGGCTCTGGTTCATGCGAATGGATCCCGACAATGGGAGGGGGTCGTCGCCCCCTCCAAATGATGAAATACATGCCTTCCACATGATGGTAGTCGCGTCTGTTAAAGCTTACAAACCCCAACCATCTCAGTTCATGAAGAAGTTAACATAGATCCCCTTAGTTATCCTTTCGTTTTCCACCTCCAGGAGGAAGGCACTGGCCTTGTTGGATCATGGATTAATCAACCAATTCATTGGAATATGGCCTTCCCCGGAGACGGTGGCCTTGTGACTTGAAAACAACCAGAAGTCCCTGATTAAAGGCTCCCTTAGTCATTACTTCCGTGGTAGAGGATTTT
This sequence comes from Picea abies, assembly GCA_900067695.1. Lineage (NCBI taxonomy): Eukaryota > Viridiplantae > Streptophyta > Pinopsida > Pinales > Pinaceae > Picea > Picea abies. The sequence continues at coordinate 6,137 of CBVK0102110959.1, forward strand.
TCACCTTCCTCTTTGAGCTTAAGGAAGATCAAGATCTTATCTTCGGAAACAACCATATTTTTTGGGAGCTTGCGGAATGTACCTGAACAAATGGACCCCAGATATCAGTCCAGAGAATAATTCCCCCTCAGATGTTCCAGTATGGGTTTTTCTGCCCCGACTTTCCCTTCATTGTTGGAGTGATGATTCCTTCAGATGCATTGGCAACTCAATTGGTCGATACATAGATCACGTCGAACCAAAGGAAAATATCTTCTCATGCATAAGAATATTGTAGAGGTTGATCTCAAAAACATAATACCAAAAGTAGTGGTGATCTCTCTAGATAATTGGAAACACATCCAACAACTGGATTATGAGAAATTGCCTTTCAAATGCAAGATTTGCTATGAATATGGACACTTTGCGAGGAATTGTAAAAAAGTGGAGCCAATCCCATCCCGACAAAGAAAAGAAGACCAATGGCAAGCAATATCAAGGAAGTTTGGAAACAACAACAACATGGCTCAACCCTCTTCAGTAGGTCCGTCTAACGTAGGAAAAAAGTCTCCCACAAAAGAAACTGAAATCACCATGAAATCGGGTCCTTCTACCAATCTCAATAACTTTGAATCTCCATCCCAACTAGTGGACTTTGAAGTGGCAATTTTACCAACCCAATGCAGCATGGGGGTGAGCAGTAAGGATCCGACCTTTGGATAAGAAGGGACCCTATTGCAATCAATGATTGCAACAAACCAAGGGAAGAGAGAAGGCAAATGGGTCGCCGACAGAATAACGATCCTGGATGAAATAGTCTCCCAAGACCCTGGAGCAGAGGAACCAGAAGCTTTCAAAGATGTCAAAGTTGCCTTTTCAGAGGGGCAATACAGCTCCAAAACATAGAGTCTTGGTGATGATGGATAGGAATATCAAGCATATGAAGAGATCCAACCTCGTAGTACCGATAGGAGAACATCTAGAGCTGTTAGGGAAGATCAAGTCAACAAAGAAATAATACTTGGATTATAACAAACCATCCCAAGTATGATCAGAGTAAGCTCTAAACAAACCAAAAAGCAAGGTGGATACACATGAAAGAAAGGGGGTTCCCATGCTAATCCTTTCAAATAATGATCTTGGTCTCTTGGAATTGTAGGGAGCTGGGAAACAACTCCAGGGCTACAACTGTCAAACATCTAATTAAATGAGAGAAACCTAGAATTCTCTTCATTTAAGAGACCAAGATGAGCTCTGAAGATGTGACAATCCTATGTAAAAAGATTTGGTGCACCTGTTACCTCATTGCAGTGGATGCCAAAGGAGATTCCAGAGATCTTTGTACAATATCGGATGACCAGAAGGTAAGTATGGAACAACAATGTAAAACCCAACATTGGATTTACACTAGATTTAAGCATAAGTGCAATAATATATTCTATGCAATTTTCAACATATACATTCCAAATAACCCTGCATAAAAAGTTGAGTGTTGGAACATTCTCCACAACCTGAGTAATTTGGTCTAATCCCAAAACAACATCGTTGGTGTTCTAAACATAATAAGGAGCATCACATAGAAGAGAGGGGGAATCTATGGAATATGCCCCTTTAGAGACAACATGTAAGAACTAATATTGGAATGGGACTTATTAGATATTCCCCCGCAGCGCAGGAAGTTTATTTGGTCCAACATGCGAGCAAGACATGGGCATGTATCGACAAGACTAGACTGGTTTTTGGTTAATAGTATCTTCTTCTTTTTTAAAAGCCTCCATCATATCCTACATTCTCCCTTCGTTGATCTATGGCCATAAACCAATTTATATTCACCTTCAAGCCTTCCTGAACTATGGCCCTATTCCTTTCCCCTTCAACCCCTAATGGCTTCATCACCAATAATTTGTGGACCTGATCCATTCCACTTGGGCGACATGGATCCTTGGCACTCCAGTGTTCATATGGGAGAAAAAAATCATCATGGTTAAGCAAGCTCTAAAGCATTGGGAAAAAACCTCTTTATCTTCCCCTGGCGAGGAGAAAAGGCTCATAAAAAGTAAATTGGACAATCTGCAAAAGAACTTTGAATTGGTTGAAATAACACATCAACTTGAAAAGGAAGAGTTGGATTTACAATGTCAATAGCAGAATGCTCTAAATAGGGAAGAATAATATTGGCGTCTAAAATATCGAATCCTATGGCTTAAGGTAGGGGATAAAAACACCATATTCTTTCACAATCAAGCCAATATTCGCCAGTCCAAACACAATGTGGGAAGATAATGCGAGAAGATGGATCTACTCTTTCAGAATATTGGCGTCTAAAATATCGAATCCTATGGCTTAAGGTAGGGGATAAAAACACCATATTCTTTCACAATCAAGCCAATATTCGCCAGTCCAAACACAATGTGGGAAGATAATGCGAGAAGATGGATCTACTCTTTCAGACTTTGAGGACTTCAAATCGGCCACTCGAACCCATTTTGAATCCATCTATACTTAGGGTGAGGATGTAGACCATACAAATACCTAGTCAATGCTTGAAAAAATTCCAAAGTTGGTGACTAGAGAAGAGAATCTCACTCTCATGCAACTGCTCTTTGAAGCAGAGATTATTTCAGCAATTTGGAGCCTTGAGCCCGACAAATCCCCTGGCCCAGATGTTTTCTCCATGTCTTTTTACCGCCACTTCTTTGGAACACCATCAAAACTGATCTCAAAATAATGCTTCATTTTGTCCATATCTCATCTAGATTAGGGGGGAACACAAACTCGTCCTTCATCGCCTTAATCCCCAAAGAAACCAATCCCTCCTCTTTCTCTCGCTTTTGGCCTATCTCATTTTGCAACGCCTATTACAAAATTCTAGCTAAAATTATAGCCACTTGCCTCAAAAGAAGCCTCCCCAAATTAATCTCCCCCAATCAAGGCAATTTCTTGCAAGACCAACAAATCCTGGACAATATCATCCTTTTTCAAGAGGCAATCCACACAGGCTACAAGGACAAAGGTAAAGGTATGGTATTCAAACTTGATATGGCTAATGCTTTTGACAAGGTAAGACATTCTTTTATTTTTCAAGTCATGGATCACTTTGGATTCAGTTAAAACTTCATCAGATGGATCTCATCATGTATCAAAAGCCCCCAGATTGCTCCTCTTGTCAATGACAGGCCCACATATTTTTTCCAAATAAGCCGAGGTCTTCATCAAGGGTGCCCGATGTCACCCCTCCTCTTCATCATAGTAGCAGATGCACTAATCAGAAAGTTGGAGCATGAAAGGGTGTCTGGAAACTTCCCAGGTCTTCAAATAGTTCATCCTGTCAAAAACATGAATCATTTGCAGTTTGCAGATGATACTATGCCATCGGGGGCGCCTCCATACTTATTGCTACACAATTCAATTCCATTCTCGACTCATATTTAGATGCCTCAAGAGGAGACATCAACAACAAAAAGTGCCAAGTTTATGGATGGAATGCATCACCAAGGATATTGAGGTCCATTGCACAAGTCTTCCAATTTCCTCTTGTAGAAAAATGGTCATCATTCAAGCACTTAGGGATGTCGATTTTTCTCAGGTCCCCCTACTCTCAAGTTTAGCGGCAATTCCTTAACAAAATCAACAAAAATCTCACCCATTGGGGCAAACAATGGCCGAACCCAGCTGCCAGAGTTATCTTAATCAAACCTATCTTATCATCTTTTCCAATATGTCAATGTTCTACCCTTTTGGCACCAAAATGCATTTCCAACCAAGTGTCCAAAAGGATCAGAACCTTTTTATGGTGAGGGAAAACAATGCAGAAGAAATTTCATTTGATCAATTAGAGTCAAGTTACAAATAATAAAACTCAGGGCAGATTGGGTCTTAGAGAATTAGCCTTGATGAGAAAACCCATGGGCGCCAAATTGCTTTGGAGGTTGATAACCAGAAATCTCGCCTGGTGGAAACATACAGTATGGAAAAAGTATTTTAGAGGGAGCAGACTAAAAAACACTAAACTGCTACCAAGAAGGGACATTGGCTCACCTATATTTAAGCTTCTACTTGTTGTCAAAGATCTCATACAGAAAAACCTCAATTAGATACTAGGAAACGGTCGTAAAATCAACCCTTGGACTGATCAAATTTTGGACTTTGAGTGACGCACAACATTGGATCCCCTCTTGCCTTTTTGCCTCTAGATGGAAGATCAAGCCCTCCACTCCTTGAATGATCTTTATATTTGGTCACAAGACGGTACATCGAAAAAATGGAAAAACGTATCCCCCTCGTCTCAACTCTCTGTGCATGTCTCCCCATTCTTATCTACTCTTCGAGGATGTGCTCCAAAATATCGGCTCTCTAGACACTCACGGGGATGGGCAAACTCCCTCTACACAATCAATAAAGAATACCAAGCCTTAGCGGAAGCGGAGCACCAACATCCTAGATCCATCCATTGGAAAATGATATAGAATTTAGATGGATTACCCAAGGTTGATTTCTTTTGTTCGATCCTGGCACATAAAAATATTCTCACATCGGAAAATATGCAGAAAAAGGGAATCGATGGGCCCTCATGGTGCAGGTTTTGTCAGAAGGACAAAGAAAATATCAACCACATGTTACTATAATGTCAATACATAAAAGAGGTTTGGAGGCTAGCCACAAGAGATCTGTTTTCCAATTCCAATCTTTGATTTCTTCATCAGATGGGGGAATCATTACTCTGGTAATTTTACAAATAAATCCATATTTAAGAGGAAATGGATAACACTACCAAAATATATCTGCTGGAGCACTTGGATAGACAAAAACAAAAAAAAATAGAGGTGAAACCACTAGTCCAAATCATGCCTCATTGCGCACCCGTGCTCTTCTCACTGATTACATAAAATATCGGATAAAAAATGGAAATGGAAAAATCTAGACCTGCATGAAATTAATTGGATTTCCAACTTTCGGATAAAAACCAATCACTACCAAGCAACAAACCTCCACTAGAAGTATCCCAAAATGGGCCCTTCGTATGTCAAAGGAAGAATTTAAAGAATGGAAGATTCAACATGATGACTACATCCTCTTTTTTGACGGAGCTTCTTGAAGAAACCAAGGGGTAGCAGGAGTGGGGAGAAATATCATCAATCCCAGAGGTGACACAGTTATAATATATGCATGGGGTTTAGGAACTATGTCAAACAATGAAGCTGAAGTGTACGCCCTTCTCAAAGGTATCAATTTATCTCTTTCAATTGGCATAAGGAGGATAGTCATTTGTGGGGATTTTGTGTTAGTGATCCAAGCTTTGGTCACTTAAAATATTGTGGGAGGAAATGTCTTCATGGGTGTCTTATCAAGGATTAACTCCATCCTCAAGAAATTCAAGGCTTACTCCTGTTTTCATATAAAAAGGGAGCTCAACTCCGACACTGACTGTGAGGCCAAAGAAGGAGTTCACCTTAGAATTGGATTAATAAAGGTCAATGGGAGCACCTTGCTCCATCACAT
>CBVK0102110974.1:0-17542 GCA_900067695.1 Picea abies
AAAAAGAACAAATTCCTACAGTTGTTGTATATCACCATCCACATCATATAGAGATGCAAAAGTCATCAAGGCAAGGGCATGTGCATGAACACATTTATGCACCAGCAGGGCACCAGATAGGAAACCGATCAAGAGGTGCATGGAGGACTACCAGCACTACGGGAAGAGCTCAAGCTACAAAAAAAATCCCATGGCAACCCTGACATGATGCAGAGAAAGATAAGGGTTGAAAGGTAGCAGATAGACATCATGTTCGACTTCCATTGGGATGGATGGATGGTCATACTTGGTACCAGTTGGCTACATTGCTTAATCAATCATATTGTATGTTTTCTTCTCATGTTTCAAGGATGAAACATGTGAAGGGGGATGGAATGTAGTATACCTAGGGAGGTACCCAATGGGAATGTAGTTATGTGTTATTAGTGGAAGTCAATTAATATATGAGAATGTGGTCATTCAATGTAAGGTGGACTAGGTCCACTATATTAATAAAGGCCCACTATGGTAGTTGGATGTAATAAATGTGAGAAGGCTCTCTAAAAGGTTCCTAGAAGATAGGGAGAGCTATATAAAGAAGTGTAGGCAATGTAATGAAACATAGTGAAGAATATTGTGATTGTACAAGCAAGGATTGCTTGATGAGTTTTATCCTTCCATAAGGATTAATAGATGTTGTTACCCTACCTCAAGGGTTTTCTCTATTTCTTGTGTTAATGTTATGGTGAATGGTTTATGGTTTATTCTTGGTTATTTATGAAGTATATTTACAGATCTGGTTTAGGTACTTAACAATGGCCATCTTTTGAACAATGTTTACATGTAAATTTTTCTCCCTCTTTCTTAACAACATTCTTTTTTCCATTGCCCTTGAAATTCCTCTTTCCTTTGTCTCCATGACTGAAAGGCTTCTTGTTACCCTCATGAGTTTCATTCCTTCCTCTTGCTTCCAAATGAATTTCCTGAACACAAACTTCATCTAGATTTGAAGGGTTAAACATGAGAATTGTATGTCTCAAGTAACTATGTAAAGCTCCAATGTATTTGAGTAAAGTTTCTTGAGAAGACAAATCTACTCCCAAAACCAAATCTCTTCTCCTAAATTCTTGAGTAAAGCTTTGCACATTTTGCCCTTTAGCTTGTCTAAAATTTTGCCAATCCATAGTAGCTTTTTGCATATATGCCAATGGGTAAAATTGTTTTTTAATTGCAACAATAAAATCATTCCAAGAGGTTAAAATTTTACCATGTTTCTTCATGTCCTCTCGAGTCTTGGCTTCCCACCAAATGAGTGCTGCACTATCCAATCTTAAAGAAGCAAGCTGAATCTTAGTTTCATCATCTTGAATTTTTTGTATCCTACAATACACCTCAATCTGACGAATCCAATTATCTAATTTCTCAACATTTACCTCTCCATTGTACATTGGCAATTCAAATTTAATATCAATATTTAACAAAGGAATTTGTGGAGGAGTTTTACCATGTCCCTTTGGAGAATTTGGAAGAGGTTGTGAACTGGTAGAAGAAGAGGAAGATGGAGGTGAGAGTGGTGGAGAAGCACCATTCCCTCCATTTCCATTTGGAGTTTTATCACCACTGTCTCCCTTGTGCTTTGAAGGGTTGGAGCCTTCACCTTGCAACGTTGTATTCCTTTCTTCCATCAAGACTTTCATAATTTCTCTCATTTACATGAAAGCCTTTCTGAGATCTTCATCTTCTGTAGGAATATTTTCATGTCTCTCTTCATGAGCCATACTTGGTGAATGCCTCCTTGAAGCTTGAGGAGATGATATAATTTTTCTTCTTGAAGGATGAGAACTTGGCTCTACAAGTTGACCTTCTCCTCTTGTGAGTTTCAACCTTGTGAGCATCATAAAACAAAACACTTGCAAATAATCAAGCCTTCAAAAACCTAAGCTCTAATACCAACTTGATCTGAAAATGATAAAGGCTTGTATTCTTGAAAATATTTGCAAGTTTTAATTCAAGTGTTCTTATGCAAATGGATCAATTTTGCAAACACAATTTTTTATATTAATTACACATTCAAGATGCAGATAATAAGCAGCAAATAACAGTGAACAGTAAACACATAACACAAAAAATGATAGAGGAGTTCACCCCTCTCTTGGGCTACATCTCCTGGTCCAGCTTCTAATCGATATTTTATATTATTTGCTCAAAGCAATAAAATATGTGCTTTACAATGCTCAAAATTCGAAATAGATGGCTCCAATGGCTTCATAACGTCCAAAAACCCCTAGCTAGGCTTTTTCGGCACCTGATTTGGCCAAAAATTGAAGAAGATAGGCTTCCTAAAAGTTCCCCTTCAAACTTGTTGTCTCTGGATCGACAATTTGCACCTCTGTGTGTCCAACCTAGCTCACGCACTCATTTCTGTGCTAAAACCTAGCACCAGGTGCATAACCACAAAGCTGTGCGAATTGTAGGACTGTTAGGGAGCCTATCCCCTAACCGCCTAATCGTTGGGCATGTGGCTTACCATATGACCGCACCCGCACACAAAAAGGGCCAAGATTTAAAACCATGGTAACGTGCCAAGTGTCAAAGCGCGCAGCTCCAAATTCATTTGAAAAATGTGTGTGGTAGTGGTTATACGGTGGGTATATGTGACTGAGGGCCGGGGCTTAGCCCCGGCTCGGACCGTGCCCAACCAACAAATAATTCAAACTTAAATATATATGAAACCATTTATATAAAAAGAACCAATGATGGGCACACTAGTTGGGCAGCCCTTCCCAAAGCTCTTCCCCTGCCCAGAGGCCGCAGGGTCAAGTCCTGCCGACTACACAAGTTTTAACCATAGCCTAGGTGACATGTGGTGGCCCTTGCTTGGGCCACGTGTCACCAATCCATTTTCCACAAATGCCACGTGTCAAGAAATGATTCGACCATCCAACTGCCAACTGTCCTCCAACTCATCCCTACCACATCATCATGCGAACCTGCCACATCAACATCCGTACGGACTGTACAGTCAACAATTTTTTTTTTTTCTTGTTTGATAATTTGAACAGAACACAATATCTCACTCATTCGACATCCGTTTGAACCCAAACAAGTTGTGTTGGGTTCGTGACGATGAGGCCTACAAACCCGTTCGATTTGAAGCGATTCCGAGCACTTTGAATTTTGAGCAAAATTTGATCTCTTGGATCAGTTAGAATAATTTACACTCCCTCAAACATGTTGTTAAAAAAATAATACATAAGAAGTATGGTGTTTGATTTCAAATTTTCTATCCTTTAACGTCACACACATTAGGAGAGATCTAAATTCAATGGATCATAGGCTAGCTATTTTTTTCTGCAAATCCTTCAAGGCAATTCTTACCTTAAAGGAATAATTGTACATTCATGTCTTTATAATGTCCATATTTCCCAAATAATGTAGAATCTTGGAAAGTATTTCCTGACGAAAAAATTATTTGTGCTTTCTTGCAGAATGAGCATATTAAAAGAAAAGAAATTATATCTTTGGAAGATGATAAGTTTCCTAAAGTTCTAACTCCCCTAGAGATCTTATTCTTATCTAGTGATGTTGGAAATAAGAAATACAAAGAAGATGAGTCAAAAATAAATGTTGGTGATACTATTTCGTTGAATATTGGGACTCATGATAATCCAAAGACTTTGAAAATTGGAGCCCAATGTTCAGAAGAAGAGAAAAAAAAATCATGGATTTATTCCATGAGTTTAAAGATGTCTTCTCTTGGTCATATGAGAATCTTCATGGTTTTGATCCTAATGTCATACATCATGCTAGTCCTATTAATGAAGAAGGAAAACCAATTAGGAAAAGGAAAAGAGCTATCAATCCCACCTTAGAAGAAACAATTAGAAAGGAAGTTGAAAAATTAATCAATGCCCATATTATTTTTCCTATAAAATATCCTAAGTGGGTGTCTAATATTATCCCAATGTGGAAGAAAAATGGTGATATGAGGTTATGTGATAATTTTCATGATTTCAATAGGGAAAGTGTGAAAGATAATTTTCATCTTCCAAATATGGAGTTAATTTTACAACAAGTGGTAGGATTACTATTGGCACCCAAAGTTTTGGGTCCATTTTTGCACGCGCACACAAATTAAAGTTGTGTGTGCTCATCTAGTAGTTTTGTGAGCGCCTAAGGAGATGAATGAAAGAATGATGTAGTGCACGCAATGGACCAGGTTTTTTTGAGAAGTGTACCAAGTCTAAAGGTGGGGTCAAGGGTGTGTCGGTTTGATTTTTGTTAGTTGAGTGCATCGGTCCGAGTTTTGTCAGTTCCACTGAAAATCAAGAAGAAGCCCACTGGAAGAAAGAAATGAATCCCCAAGATATCTCCTGAAATGATTACTGCTGGAAATAGAAAAAGAAGTGGGGTGGAAAGAAGATGAGTTGGCCAAGGAAGTTAATATTTATCCTGATGCAGAAAACCTAAATGGAGCCCTGGTAGGTACCAAAAGTGTGTGAGGCCATTAGATCAGACAAGAAAGTGGAGAAGAACCATAAAGGAAAATTCTCCCCAATATAAAGATATATAAAAGAGATCTCTCAGCTCAAAAAATAGGCTGGTGAAATTAGGAAGGCACTAATACCAGAGCTCTGAGTTAGCCTATTGCTGTCCTGTTTTGTATGGAGAAGTATCCTATGTCTTGCATCTGTCTGAGTCTTACATTTTAGTGCAAGGCACATACTGTTGTATTCCCACTATTTTTATAGTAAGGAGATGAATTATTATGATATGCGACTCAATTATTTAACACATTGTATGTCTCTAAGATGATGAAATACATTCAGTAACAAAGCTATGTCAGTTATGTTATATTCAGTGTTTGTCATGAATGAGTAACACCTATGCATGTATTGTGTTAATTCTTAGTCCCTGTAAGCTTATCAAATATGATTTACCTGGATGCAATTTGGATTTCTATTAGTTATGTTTGATCCTCCATCCCCGACACAAAACCTTATGGTCTCTATGATGGAATGGAATGGAACCAGAAGAGAAGAGGAGAAAAAGAGATGAAATATACGCAAGAATATCTTACCTCAGAGAGAGAGAGAGAGAGCTGAGTGGAAGGATAGATGCGGGTTATCTAAGGGTTCCCAATGAGGTACCAAGCCCAAAATGAAGAGGAATCCCATGTCATACAATGGTGTAGGAGAGGATGTTGTGCCAAAGTGGAGCACATGCGAGACCTGACCTGCGAAGAGGATTGGAATCGAAGATACCAGTAGTGATAGTAGTGGTAGTGAGGGACTAGGTGATGAATCACATACCCTTTGGTTGTTGTGATATGCTGCAATCTTGAGAAGATGAAGAGAGCACATGTGTGGTGCATAGGTGAAAATTTATGGTGCACCGATGGACTTAGAAGAGGAAGCATCACAAAGTCACACACTAAAATAAGAGAGGTTGTCACACAGTATGGTGGGGCACCAATCTGATGGGATTTTGGCTTACAGTGTATTGGCAGTACACTAAGCATCCTAGTGAGAGGTGCGTGAAGAAGTCATGTGATGAGTGAAGAAACCGACTCTGCACAAGGTGGTAGTGTGCATATCAAGATAGGAGATGATTCATGCAATGGGAGTGCGTAGATCAGCCTGGAAGTAGGAGCACATAGTAGTGGTGAGTAGTCAAATCAGGAGGAGAAGGAGCGAGATGTGGGTGCACCGGATGAGAAAGAATATGGAGGCTCCCCTAGTGGTGTGGGAGAAAAATTGATCATGTTGGATGGTCTTGCACGATTGCAGCTAGATGCTTCTTTGCGTCCCCTAACAAGAAATTTAAATAGAATATGGTCTTACCCCCCCTTTGTTTCACCTCCTTTGTGCATTTTTAATCAAGAATAACACACAACAGATAGTGAAGAGGTTGAAGTTGAAGAGAGATAAGAAGAGGAAAGAAGTGATGAAACGAGTGAAGGAGAAGGTGAAGTCAACAATACTTTACCCCAAGTAATAGTGGTGTGGAAGGATCTAGACCAAAATAGTCCAAAGAGTGGAACTAACCCTAGTCATAAGATGGCCAATCAAGATAGTATGCTGATATTTCCCATATTTCATGGAACGGGTAAGGATGATGCCGAGAAACATTGGTTCAACTATGAAGAAATTTGGCATGTAAAGAGAGTTCCAGATGAGGCGAATAAGATCACGCAACTAGAGACTATGTTCAAGGATCGAGCCATAAAATGGTACATGAAATATAAGTCTATTGCACTAGCATGATGGGAGAGGTCCCTGGATAAGATCAAACAACATAGTCTTCAAGAATTTAGAAGCCGAAGTCAGAGTCCCAATGCATTACAAAATTCAAGGAAATCAAGAAGAAGGAAGGAGAGACCATCTGGGACTAGGACCAATGGTTCAAAATATTTTTGGATAGACTGATGTTTCAGATCCAAGACGTGCAACATAGAGAATGGTTCATTTCAAGGTTTCTACCCCATATCTGAGTCCCACTCACATAGAAAAATCTGATGACTCAAGTGGAGGCAACTGAAATAGTGATATGCTTGGAAGCCACACTCGAAGGTGCAAAAACATCAACCAGGTTGGTGCAGGTTCAGTTTTAATTGGCCAACCTAACAATACATTTGCAAAATATGGATAAGGATAAAGTCTTGCATGAACATGTGTGGTGCACTACATTCCACATAGAAGGGAATTGATGAGATGAGTTCCTGGTCCTTCAAAATTATGTGGTGAATGACGCGTCGAGTCCATTTCTGTCTAGACAGCCGAAACGATGTGAAATATGCCAAAAATGGGGCCATGTTCCACCTTGTTTCCCCACCTTACAAAAGTATAAAGAAACAAATCAGACCTCATTTTGTGAATTTTATAAGCCCATCATCCATGAAATCAGAAGCTACTGATCCCTCGAAATGATGCAAGATAACACTTGGGATGCATTCCGAGTGCAAGAGGAACATAAGGGTGGTGAGTGCAGGGCCGACGATAGAGGCAGATATCAAGGAGGAACTTGAGGTGGGTATGGATGCGACCGAGGATGAGGATATGGTGGAGGAGGAAGTAGACCCCCCACATGCTTTAATTGTGGTGAGATTGGTCATGTATCATCATTTTGCACTAACCTACACGTGTTATGCACATATTATTATAGTCTTGAACATGTAACTGAGGATTTTCCAGATTTACTGAAAAGGTGGGAGGATAAGAAGGGTAATTGTAACATAGTTCATGCTAAGTCACACAAAAACCAAAAGAAGAAGGGAGAAGTAAACATATGGGGAGTAACCTATTGAGGGGTGGAGACAATGGAAGATTTCAAAACCAGAGAAAGTTCGGGTCAATAAACAGAAGGAAAGACTAAGAAGCCCCCCCAACCCCCTCCTAAGTTTGATGTGGCTCAATAGAATCAGTTTTTGTGCGATGTGCAATGAGCCTTGGAGGAAGAATGAGCACGCGAGGAGCTGCAATGTGTGACTCAAAGGTCCATTGAAGAGGAATGAGTCTAGGAGTAATTTCAAAGTGAGACACATAGGTCGCTAGAAGAATCCCGGATCCATAAAGAAGTACAATGAGCTACACAAAGGCCATTGGACAAAGCATGTGCGTGCAACACATATATCTTTGGAGGATGCTTCTGTGCATGAAGAAATCCAACACACCACCCAAATATCAATGGAAGAATAAAATAGATAGACTATTCTATGAAACACCAAGCATGAAGCATATGAACAATGACAAGAATAGTTGCAACGTGTGCAGAAGCCTTACACGACGTTGGTTGCATGGAAGAGATAAAAGATCAAGTTAATACCTTCTTGCACTACTATCTGTGGTTTCCAAGATATCCGAAAGTTGTGAGCATGTTGTCTCATATGTTAACTTATTTCATGAAAGAACAAGGAGAGGAGGCCACTGTTGCAGCTTTATGACCAGAAAGGGATGTCTGTCAGGTCAGCAAAAAAAAAACACACTGGCTAGGAGTTTAAGATGACAACTGAGCTTGGTGGGTATGATATGGATGGATTCATGTTGGATATATGATCTGATGTGAAAATTTTACCCAAGAAGTCCCGAGAGGTGATATGGAAACTAAAGTTGGTTTGGTCACCCATTCAGCTTCGATTAGCCAACTAGTATAATATCTACCTCATCGATCGACTAGAGGAGGTTGAGGTGAATATAGAAGGAGAAAAAATGAAGCTTGACTTTGAATTCATTGAAATCATGGATGAGTCAGATCCCTACCCTGTATTGTTAGGGATCGACTGGTATTTTGATAACAATGTGGTGTTGAACTTGAAAAAATGTCAAATGTAATTTGAGACTGACACCTTGCACATGGTAGCGCCACTAGATCCATATGAAGGTGATTGCTACAATTATCCTGTCAACGAAGATGTGCAGAGCTCGATAGTTGAGAATATTTACAAGGTCATGGGTCACAAGGAGGACTACATCAACCCCACTGTCGACGAAGAATTAAGTTGGAGGAGTGTCAAGTTGTATGACATGGATTCAGAATATTCCTTGGAGATATGGAATAATAAGATGTATGAATTCTCAACAAGGTGGTGCACCCAAATCACATGGGAAATGTGATGGATAGGTTTAGAAATTTTTTATACCCCAAGGTTTGATGGTACTAGACTAGTGGAGACGTTCCTGGTCCAATGGAGAAGATTGTCCCCGTGGAGTAGAGACTCTGGGCCATGGATTTCATGGTTCAAGGAACCCCAACATGGTGGTGGGTGAATCATTTCTTGAATATTCGGAGTTGGGGTAAGAAAATGAGTTCATACAAGTGTGCTTCTATCCAATCATTGATTTTGATCTGGCTAATCGATATAACAGGACTGAGGATCCTCAGGAACACATATCCTTTTATGAATGGTATTGGACTAATAAGAACATCCCTCAAGCCCAATGAGTCCATTATTTTTTCCATACCATGGATATGGTCCCTCAAATCTATTACATCTAGGAAGAACTTCAGAGGAAAATAAGTGTGTGGACCCATATGACTTCTCAGTTCCTTTCAACATTCCACTTCACTTCGGATGTTCCAATTCTTAGCAAAGATATTGGTAGGGTTAAGGAATTTATTTTTCATCGGTAGCCAAAATATGATAGTCCACCGGTGGTCTGCTCATATCACCAGCTAGTGGCCAAGCTTAAGGAAGTCATCCATTGTTGGAAGATCGATACAAATAACATTGACAATGAAAAAACCCATAGCTTCCAGATCTGAGAATCTGAAGGAGAATGCGCTCTAAAAGTAAGGGTGACTGAGACAACCATGTTGGATTATAACGGCCCTATCAAGACAAAGAAACACAATATTGGGATAGAGGATACTACAAAGAAGATCCAAATTAAACTAGGCACCAAGACAATCAAGAGAAGACCTTACCATATGAATCATATATACAAAGAACAAGTGTGGAAGGAACTAGATCACATGTTGTATGTCAAGATCATTGTCCCTATTGAATAATATAACTGGATCGGTCCCATGATCGTTCAACCAAAAAATATAGGGGAAATTTTGATATGTGTCAATCTTCAAAGCCTCAATGCAACATGTGTCCATGACCCTTTCTGATCCGGATTTTATGAGAAGAATGAAATGAATACAGATTATTAACAGGTGCTTAACAAAAAATAACAGAGATACAGTAAAACTGGTTTTCTATTGAATAAAAAAATAAGATGAAACTGTAAAATGCAGCGGAAATAAGCTTACTGGAATGGTGGCGGCTTATCTATGAGAAGAGATGTGACGACAATGCACATTTACAAGAAGAAGGGTTATAGTGAGGCTATGAAGGCATTTTTACAATAAGAAAGAATGCCAAAAACCATAGACATCCAAAAACCTAACCCTAGGAGATGAAGTGCCAAAAGTCATGTTGGCCCTGTTTGGGTAAGTTAGTACATCAACTTCACGAGGTCGTAACTTTTGCATACGATCTCTGTTTTAGGCATGTGATAGCCTATTGGAAAGGTATCGTCGAGGAGATTCATTTTTGGGGCTCAATCATTCCTTTGGATATTATTGAGGAGCTCGATCCATAAAAAAATTCATTTAGGCCCTCATAATGGCCCCGAAAGTTAAACTACTAAAAATAGTAAATTGCCAAAATTGTCAGAAAACTGTTTTGAGCCAGTTGAAAAAGGTGGGTGGCCACCGATATCCATATGGATCAATCCTCCATTATTATGAATTAATGGTCTCCATTGTGTTGAGGTCCCCCATCAAATGAGGAAATTTTTGTTGAATTTGGCCCCAGGTGAGCCACTTGCCTTGGTGCAGGAGCTGCCCTGCTTTGACGACTCGATAAAGCTGGATCCTTTGTTGTCGAGTGCCCTTGATCTGTTTGTCCACAATATGATCATTGGATGCCTATTGTAGGTAGTCAGGTTTGAGCTCTGTTGGTGTCAGTTGTTATACTACTTCTGAGGTGTCCAATAATGGTGGGAAATAAGGGTGAAGGAGATCCACGTTGAAAACTGGGTGCAGACCAAGGAAAGGAGGAATGTTGAGCTCAAAAGTATTATCCCCCATAGCCTTGGTGATAGTGTATGGACCATAAAGGAGTGGGAGAATCTTCCAATGGGGTCCTTTAAGGCATTTTTTCTGCAAGTGAAACCAAACTTTGTCGCCCACCTAAAACTTATGCGGCACCCGATGTTAATCATGGCACTGTTTGTACTTGTCATTGGACTTCTGTAGTATATCTTGAACATGTTGGCGGATGTTCTGGATCTGCTCAATGAAATGGGTGGCTTTGTCAGCTTCAGTTGGAGCAAGAGATGAGTCGGTCGTGGTGACGACAAGGGGAATGCAACATCTATGGGTCCCAATGGTTGGAATCCCAACCCCACTTGAAAGGGGTTGTGGCTGGTTGAGCTATGCAGGGTTTGGTTGTAGCTATGTTGGACATAGGGAAGGCTCTCATCCCATGTGAGAGGGTGCTTTGAATTATACATGCGAAGGATATGCACAATCATTCGATTTACAACCTCGGTTTGGCCATCTGTCTGGGGGTGGAAGGTCGTGGATTTGGTGAGCTTGGTGTCCAATAGTGATCAGAGGCTCGACCAAAATGTGCTGAGAAATTGACTATCCTGATCTGAGACAATGGTTTGTGGGATTCCAAAATGTATTCAAAGAAGAGCTTGGCAGTGGCCTCTGCTATGATGCTCTTCTTGCAGGCAACCAGAATCGCCATCTTAGAAAAGCGATCAACAACCACAAAAACACAGTCATTTCCCCGCTTAGTGGATGGGAGACCTGACATGTAGTCCATTGAGATGGATTCCCATGGCCTGTCAGGAGTAGGAAGAGGGGTTTACAGACCCTGTTTCTTAGTGGGCGGTTTGGCAATAGGGCAAGCAGTGCAGGACTTGATATACTTGATGATCAACTGTCGAAGTTTCGGCCAGTAGAAATGTTTTTGTAGCATCATCATTGTCTTTTCAACGCCGAAGTGTCCTGCCACCCGACTGTAGTGGGCTTCCTATATTAGCTTCTCTCACTCACTTGATGGAACCCAAATATGGCCCAGATGACACAACAACCCATCTTGAAGATGGAAATTATCGACAACTGCATTTTCACCCAACATTTGGTAGGTGGTGGCGAAGTTAGGGTTTGTCTCATAGAGTTGGGGCCATCCAAATGTCTCATGGATGCAAGAGTCTAGCATCGTGGTGAGTACCGCGATTGGCGGTCTACTGAGGCAACCAGTGACATGATTGGTGCTTCATGTTTTATACTTGATGTTGAGGTGGAATTGCTGCAAGTATGTGGACCACTTTTGATGGCGGTCATTTTGCAATTTTCCCTCTGTCTGCATGAACTAAAGTGGCTTATGATTAGTGTGGATGACTGTCTCCTTCCAAAGAATGTAATGTCTCCACTGGCGGCATGCTTGCACAATGGAGTACATTTCTTTGTCGTAAGTAGGGTACTTACGGACATTATCTAACAATGTCTCACTATAATAGGCCACAGGGTGTCCGTGCTGAGTGAGAACGGTGCCCACAACATAGTCTGAAGCATTTGTCTCAATCTCAAAAGGATTTTGCAGGTCTGGTAGTGAAAGTACTAGGGTTGAGCACAAGCGTTGCTTCAAATCATCAAACGCTTGTTGTTGGGATGTGCCCCACACAAATTTCTCCTTACCACCACCCCTGTTTATTTGGCTGAGGGCCCATGCAATATGGGAGAAACCCAACATGAACCTGCGGTAGAAATTAGCAAGGCCCAAGAAGATCCAAAGCTCAGTGAGTGTTGTTGGGGATGACCAGTCACGGATGAGTTGGATCTTGGTTGGATCCACATGTACGCCATGCTGATCAATGATGTAGCCCAGGTAATGGACCCTGTCCATGCTGAAGGAGCATTTTTCCAAGTTGGCGTATAGCTTGTGCTGCCGCAGGGTGTCCAAAATCTGCTGAATATGCTGCAAGTGTTCGGCCCAAGTCTTGCTATAAATTAGAATGTCATCCAGATACACCACTACAAAAGTATTGGTGAATGGTCGTAGGATATTTTCCATCAACCTCATGAAAGTGGCCGGATCATTTTTCAAACCAAAGAGCATGACCAAACATTCAAAAAGGCCTTCCTTTGACTTGAAGGCGGTCTTCAATACATCTGTCTATTCTATTGGGACCTGGTGGTAGCCAGACTTCATATCAATCTTACTGAAGTATTTGGCCTCCATGAGTTGATAAAGGAGGTCATCGATTCGGGGAATTGGGCACTGGTTTCCGACTGTGATTTTATTCAGAGCCCGGTAATCAATACAGAGTCACCAGGTTCCATATTTCTTCTATACCAGCACGATTGGGTTGCCGCAAGGTGATGAGATGGGGTAGATGTGCCCCTTGTGGAGTAGTTCTTGGATCTGTCGCTTGATCTCCTCATTCTCTAACAAAGAGTGATGATAGACTGGCCCATTGGGTAGCGGTGCATTGGGGGTTAGATCGATGGGGTGCTTGATCTGACAGTGCAAAGGTACCTCTGTAGGTGAGGAGAAGATATCCGAGTATTCTTCCATGACCTTATCTACTTGCTTCTGCTGTGTGGAGAGGTCGGTCGTAGAGACCCTGGATGTGGATGTGATATTCCAGTTATTCTAAGAGTGAATCACGAAGAAGACAAACTTCCCCATATGAGAGATGACCTTCCTGCATTTCTTAGCAGAGATCAAGGAAATAGCACTAGGTGGGACTACATTGGGTATCCTGTACAATTTCCTGTTCAAAGTGATAATAACACTATGAGGCCTAGACTCATATACATAATGACGTTTCCATAAGTAAGGTTGGCCCAAAAGAACATCACAAACTTCGAGAGGAGAAACATCACACAGTACCTCGTCTTTGAAGGGCTTGATGTTGTACGACAATCAACACTGTTGGCTGACCCGGAGATCACTTCCTTGGCAGAGCCATCCAATGGTGTACGGTTGTGGGTGCGATGTTGTTGGTAGGGCCAAACGCTTGATGACCTTTTCTGATATGAGGTTCTTCTGGCTACTGCTATCAACAATGAAGTATAGCGGGGTGCCTTTTACCCACCTCTGTGAATGGAAGAGGCACTCTCCTTCTTCTGGCTCGTCTAGTTCACCAGGATGGAGCTTGGTGGTAGCAACAGTGGCATTGGGTTTCACGTCAATGATCCATATTCCCCTTTCTAGTTCTAGCTCAGAGTCATAATCTGGATCTAATTCAGAGGCTTTCACTTTGGCCACCAGCGACTGCTTTGAGCAACAGTCAGTAGTGTTATGCCAAGGGCTCTTATGGAAGTCGCACCACTTCCTGGTATCTTTCTTTGTCTTTCCGGTGTCCTTCTTTGCTTGTAGCTTGGACTGGTTGTCCTGATACTGTCTATCTTTTCTATGTCCTTTGTTCGATGGGTTGAGGCCGCCCTTTCTTGGATTTTGTTGTGAGGGGTTCCCAGTACCAAATTGCCGTGTCTTTTGTTTGAGCTTCTGCTTGATTTTGAAGGCATATCGGTAGGCCGCACCCAAGGATGAGATGTCCAGAAATTCCATTTTGGTCTAGATGTATCCATGTAGAGCACCATGATACTTGACCACCAGATGTCACTTTGAATATTTGATACCCAACTTGGTGCACAAGGTATGGAAGATATTTGTGAAATCTAGCACTGCTTGGTCTCTTTCTTGCCGCAGTGTGGTCCATTTGGTATACAGGTTGTCATAACTTTCAACAGGGTAGTATTGTTCCTTAATAGCATCCCTGAAGGAGTCCCAGGTGGTCATGACTGAAAATAATGAGGTTTCCTCTGTTTCCTTTTGCTCACAGAAAGTTTCCTACCAATCTTTGACACGGGAAATGGCTTTGAGGAGCGCAAAAGTAATATTTTCTTTATTCGAAAAGTTATGGAAAAAAAAATACCCTAATAGTAGATTCAACCACTTGTCTACAACATTTGCGTCTATCTAACCTTCAAATATAGGAATATCAAATTTAATTTGTACCTTGAAGGGGCGACGCCTTCATTCGAAGAAGATGCATCGCCTGTTGGTAGCCGCCGAAGGATTTGCGTGAAACTATCCATCATCTCGTTCCTCTATTACATGAGGGATTCCTCAATCAAAAGTTTGAAAGGATATCATGTCCTGTCATCTTTATTTTCTCCTACCAAGGGAGGTCACTTGGGCGTGTGAGAGATTTTTTCCTCAAGAGAAACAAGCTTGAGACCCAACTCTTTGTACTCTGACCTTGTTGGGGACATGCATTAAGATGACAAGGAGAAGACCACTCTGATACCACTGATACAAATTTTATGAGAAGAAAGAAATGAATACAAATTATTAACAGGTTCTTAACAAAAAGTAACAGAGATACAGTAAAACTGGTTTTCTATTCAATAATGAAATAAGCTGAAACTGTAAAATGCAGCGGAAACAAGCTTGCTGGAATTGTGGCTGCTTATCTCTGAGAAGAGATGTGACAACAACGCGCATTCGCAAGAAGAAGGTTACAATGAGGCTTTGAAGGCATTTTTACAATAATAAATAATTCAAAAAACCCTAGCCATCCAAAAAATTAACCCTAGGAGATGAAGCGCCAAAAGTCATGTGGGCCCCGTTCAGGTAAGTTAGTACATCAACTTCCTGGGGTCTTAAATTTTGCATACGATCTCCGTTTTAGGCGTGTGATAGCCTGTTGGAAAGGTATCGTTGAGGAGATTAATTTTTTGGGCTCAATCATGCATTTGGATATCATTGAGGAGATCGATCCCGAAAAACCTTCATTTAGGCCCTCAAAATAGCCCTAGAATTTAAAACTGCTAAAAATAGTAAATTGCCAAAATTGTCAAAAAACTATTTTGAGCCAGTTGAAAAAGATGGGTGGCCATCGATATCCATATAGATCACTTTACCAACTCCTTTCATAGATGAGGTGATGGATAATGTTGGAGGTAGGGAACCTTACTCCTTCATAGATGACTTCTCTGGATATCACCAAGTTCGGATCACAGAGGAATATTAGGACAAAACCACCATCACAACCGAATGGGGGTCCTTTGCATATATAGTCATTCCCTTTGGATTAAAAAATTCCCCCATAATATTTTCTTGGATAGTGGCAACAACATTCAAGGAGTTTATCCATAAATTTCTAGAGTTATACTTGGATGATTGTCTTAGAAAAACAAGATTGCAAAGTAATAAAATAATACAAATGCGGAAATAAAACACAAAAGATACACAATATAATAAAGACACAGATATACATGTTTCACCCAATGTGGGCTACGTCCACTAGATAAATTTACAGGTCCTTCCTTTTTATTATCCATCAAAATGAAGGGATACAACCTACAACACACTCACTATAACTTCCTCTTGTTTCTCTCACAATCTCCTCTATTAGAATACATACAATACAATACACTACACAACCACAATACAAAATGGCCTCATACAAAATAAAGAGAGTTTCTTTCTAGGGAAAAAACCCTAACATAATATCTACCGCTATATATGTGGATCAATGATGAACAATCAATATTGAGTATGAAATTACAATATACATTTACAAGGATATTTTCCCTTCGGGGGACGCTGCCCCAAACCCCCACTGCCCATTGGACCCCCCAACCGGGGGGATAATCTCCCCAGACTCTGTAGGGGGGGAGATCCCCCCTTGAAACCTCCCCACGTGGAGGGGTGTACAGTCTTCATGGGGTATAAACCCAGCTGAAAACAAAGACCTCTGAATCAAGAAGATAAACATGCTCCACAACCAACAATCTCCCACTTGGAGACTGATCACAACAAATCCACTGCTACTGTATCTATTGGACTATGATCCTTCTTGGAATTGGGAAAAATTCTCATCTTCACCTTCATGCTTGAAGGCCAATTGAAATTGAGCAGGAACTCATTTTCTCCCTGGTTACTCCGTTTGTTAACATGTCTGTAGGATTATGGATAGTATGTATCTTGTCCAACTTCAATTATCTAGATTCCAAGATGGATTGTATGAAATGGTACGTGAGTTGTATATTCTTATTCTTAAAATGGAAGGATGAGTTCTTTGCAAGATGAATGACACTCTCACTATCACAATACAAAATGCTATTCTCTTGCTTCTTTCCCAATTCCTCCATAAACCTTTGTAACCAAATCATCTCTTTACTAGCCTCTGTAGCAACAACAAACTCAACTTTTGTTGTTGAAAGTGAAACAACTTTTTGTAGTTTTGAAATCCAACTTACTGTTGTTCCACCTATAGTAAAAACATACTATGTGGTGCTCCTCCTGCTATCTTTATCACCTGCCATATTTGAATCAACATATCTCTATAGAATGGTTTTTGAACCTCCAAAACATAATGCATGAGTAGAAATACCTCTCAAATACCTAAGATTCCACTTTACTTCCTCCCAATTTTCTTTACCTGGATTGTTCATATACCTTCTCACAACTCCCATTGCATGTGCAATATCTGGTTTTGTGCAAACCATCACATACATTAATATGCCAACTATTGATGAATAAGGGACCCTGGACATGTATTATATCTCCTTCTGTGTCTTGGGACACATTTCCTTAGTTAATTTGAATGGTTGTCAAAGGTGTACTAACTGGTTTTTCATTCTTCATTCTAAACCTCTCCAACACCTTCTCTATGTAGTCACCCTGAGACAACTTCAATTTCCTATTTTTCTTGTCTCTTTTTATTCTAATACCAAGGATTTTCTTTGCAGCACCCAAATCTTTCATTGCAAATGAAATAGCTAATTTCTTCTTGAGCACATTTATATCCTACATATTAGACCCTGCAACAAGCATGTCATCCACATACAATAGCAAGATAATATAGCTTCCATTTTCTAGCATTTTAAAATAAACATGGTGATCATAATGACATATACTATAACCTTGTTATGCCATAAACCTGTCAAACTTCAAATACCACTCCATTGGATATTTCTTTAGGCCATACAATCTCTTCTTCAACCTGCATACCAAATTCTCCTTCCCTTTGACCTCATACCC
>CBVK0102110984.1:0-13076 GCA_900067695.1 Picea abies
TATGTACTCATCCTATCCTCGTAGTCACAAGGAGTATGGTTGTATTAGCATTGATCATGCAACAGGTATAGTTGCAGGTGGTCAGAGCAAGCAGAGAGTCACTGAGGGAGCGCTACAGAGTGCTAGGGTTTCCTCTGCTCTGTTTTTTTTTTACCGTCTCCACACTATCGTTATTCATACATTCATATTCATTTTCTTTTTGTCAAAAAGGTAAAATACTATAATTGAACCCTTTTACAAGCGGTTTATAAAAAATTATCCAAAAGATTGAAATTTTTTAATTAATATTTTGAACTTTTTAAAAGGGTTTAAATAGTTTTAGAAGTGGAATTTAAAATGGGTTTAATTTTTTTTATTAGATGATTATTATTATTATTTTCATGTAACAACTCCTGGGAAAACCCCTGGGTACTTCCCCTCATTCCTCATTTTTTGCTTCTTCAACCTAGTATTAGGTCAATCTTGTCACGTGCCTAACACTGGCGTCCATAGACATCAACGGATGATGGAAACAAACATCAACATCCAATTATAACTTGAGAAAAAGCTATATGGTGGATTTTTAATGCACCAATGTTCCTTCGATGGGTCAAGACGAAATGGAAGGAAACAAAGGTTGAAAACTCATCAAGGTAGTACTAATGTTACCACCCATAATCATTCAACAAACCTCATTACCGCAATGGGATTGTACTATGCAATGCAAAATTGGATTATGGTTGCATCTCGCCATCCAACCATCCTCTACTTTAACTTCTATGCATGCAAAGTATGATCCCTCTAGAAGGATCTGTCTCGGTGCTTGATAGATCCAAAATAAGATAAATATATGCTAGTGATAATAAAATATACGCAAATAATTAGTGGTCCAATTATTAATGGTAGCAAGATTATGTGCATGTGTTTATAGGCCAACAACAACACCTAATGCACATTTGTCTATATGAAAAGTTATGCCCTACGTGCTACTATTTGGAAACAACAATGATCATCAAGGAACTTTTTGGAAAAACAAAATACTTATTCTAATTTGAACAACCTAATGCTTGGTTTGACCTAAGCTAGTTATAAGAAGATTGAAAACATTAAAAAACTAAAGAAATTAATGGGAGAAATACAAACTAAACTAGAAAATGATTCCAAGAATCATATCCTAGTGGATTTTCCATTTTTATGGATATATTTCCACATGAGTGGAAAAATCCTTCCTAACAAGTGGATGATGAATTGAAGACAAATTGAAGAAGTAGTCCTATTTTTCCCTAAAATGCAAAACAAAGTAGGGGTAAGGTAAAGATGGATTAAAGAAGAAGAGGAAGAAAAAGAGAGAGTGAAACCAAAAAATGAGTTTAGAAGAATATTCCTTCGTATCCTTTTCCTTGAATAAGGAGAGAGTAGAGAGGAATACAATACCTCTTAATGAATCCTCTTATCACTTACACACATCAAACTACCTCAACTCTTTCTTTGGCAATAAACCTTCTAATCTCTACTTGGCTCTACGAAAGCATATATTAAGGGACATAACATAGCTCGCATGTGGCTAGGGTTTCTGCCCTAGCCACTAATCCTTTAGAAGGATCCACCTCGGTATTGGATTAGAGATCGGGAAGGATCCACCTCGGTATTGGATTAGCAAATTTGTGAACACAATAATCACAAAGGTCATTCATATATGTCTTCATTCATGCCCCCACATCATCATGAACAGGTGAAGGATCCATTAACGCTGGTGGAGGGATTTTTTTAGTGGAGAAGTCCCTATATCCACTAGTTATCTTCTTCCAATTATATGTGGTTTAGGAGAATGATGACTACTAGCAAAATTTGACACTTGTATGTAGATTCAATAGTCTATTCCTATCAATGGACTCAATTACAGATTGGTTGAAAGCTAAGGTGTTGGTGGGATTTCATAGTTTGATTATATGATAAAGGGCGCTTTTTTCATTATTTTGTTGTCAAGTCAAGAAGAGAAGATACATATCTTAAAAGGAGACCCTTGGTTTTTGGGGTGTATAGGATTCTTCATGGCCCCATGGAATTTGGATTTTAACCCAAACCCATCACCAATCTCTTCTACTCTAGTCTGGGTTCAACTCCCAAATCTCTCCATAGGTCAAATTAGGGACTCCTCGAGATTGTTCATTGGCGATGATTGAAGTAAAGAGGAGGATGGTTTGTTCTCATTCACAAGATTCTACATTGAATTGGATTGGAGTAAGGGGCTCTCAAAATATATTTCAATGGAATGGGAAGGATCCATGTGAACCCAAGATCTATGCTATGAAAGAGCTACTTTTTGGTGCAAACTATGCATGGAGCCTAGTCACTTAACGACTACTTGCCCCTAGAATTCTAATGTCTTGGTTATCCTACAGATTTGACCTAAAGGGAGTTCCATGAATCAAGAGAGGTTGAATGGCTTCCAACCTGTAAAAAGGAAGCAATGAAGGTCTAGATAGGGGAATTGGATTCGACCTCCTCAAAGCCATTGCGATTAGACAATGATCATGACTTTGAAAAGAAAGAAACCCTCTAAGAGAGGTGACTTTTGAGATGATTGACCCATCATTTCGAAGACAAAAGAGATGCTCTCAAAAGACAAAGAACCAACAACTCCATCCTCGAGGGGGGACCTATAAGAGGAGCATAATCATCACTTAATGTAATTGAGGTTGAGTCTTGACAAAACCAAATAATCTCCACATAAGGAATGACCAAAATAATTAGTCTCAAATTAATGAAAAGAAGATCTAGATCCTTGGATGGAGAGTGGAAATATTATTGCTACTCCGCACAAAGTAAGTTTAATCAAGATCTAGATTGCAAAGGATTTGGTGAGAAAAAAAAACAGAACTAATACCTATAATTTTTTATTTATTTCGCAAGTGTGTATGTATGTTGACTATTATACAATCAATATGTAAAGATTTATTCATGCAAGTCTAGGAAGCGATTTTTTTTTTAGAATTAGTAAACAAAGCTTTTGGAATCCACCCTTTCTCACCAAGGAAGAGAAGTTGACAGTGTTCATAGATGTCTCTATGAATCTTGTAACTATGTTGAATGGGTTAAGTTGACAACATTTTGAATACAAAATACCAATTCTTACTATGAAAAAAAACTCCAAATTTGTAATAATAAACCTACAAGCATTTGAAATTGAAACATAAATCTAATTGAATGCATGAAAGAAACACTAAACTACTCAATACATAAACAACAAGAGGAATCTCAATTCCAAGGAGGGAAACGATGGAGATCCCCTTTAAATTAATAATAAAAAATGAGTACATAGTAGTGATGCCATGAGTATATTTGGCATTAGGCAATCCACATCAACAAAAAACATTTCAATTTCAAGTTTGTAATGGTAGCATGAACTAAGAGTGATGCAACTCCAGTGTTGTTGTAATTCCACATTGTTGCAACTCTATTTAAAAACTACAAACCATGACGTGTTGCAACTCTCATTGTGTTGTAAGTGCTGCAACTCTCGTTGTGTTGTAAGTGCTGCAATTGTGTTGTAAGTGCTGCAACTCTCGTTGTGTTGTAAGTGCTGCAATTCCTGTTGTGTTGTAAGTGCTGCAACTCTAGGCGTGCTACAACTCCAATTAAAAATACTACGGGTTAGAATATGTTGCAACTCCCAATGCATGGGTTATACATGTTGTAATTCCACATGTCCTATACGGACTTCATGGCAAGTGATGGGTCGTCACTCCACGTGTCTTATGTGAATTTCATGACAATTGGTGGGCCTCCTGAGTGATGGAAGACTAATCGCTTTAAAACAATTTGAAGAAGTTAATCGTCACAATTGTCTATTTGCTAGCACACATTTGGAAAAATAGTTGAGAAGTTGAATTGACATAATTGCTCAGCTTCCAACGCACATTGGGGGGGAAACGGTTAAGAAGTGGAACCATCGGGACGGTGCAGCTTCAGAGGAATTGTTGGAAAAAAAAATATTCTAAAAAGAGGAGGGTTTGCTTTAGTTTAGTGGGAGACAGAAAAAAGGGGACAAAGAAAGTACATTAGTAGGAGAATAACATAGAGGAAGGGATGCCCAATTTTGTTTCACAACATGGAACAAAGGAACACACTTAGTTCATTGAATAAAGAATGAGGACCATGTTAGATTGTTTGGTGATGTAATGAGACTATAAGATAAATTATGTATTTTTAATAAAGAATATCCAATCCATGTTTTGGTGTTGTCTCTTGTTTCCTTTTCATGTGACTGTTAATTCCTTGTGGTATTAGTTAAGCATTAATTTATTTTAACACTAATACATTGGTAGCTCTACACTCTATGGGAAGAAAATTGGTTCTATAGTTGGTTAAGTACAATATTTGAGGGCTATTACATCAAGTGGTATGAGAGTTTGCTAAGCTCTTGAGATTTGGTTCTTGCTAGTGTTCTATGTAAAAACGTGACCATGGGAGATAAGTTGTGAGAGATAGTGCCTGTAAGTAAGGTGTATGAATGTTAGTTTGAGTGAGGGCTACGAGACAACTTGCAAGGATGTAGTTGTGTAGAGCAGGAGAAACACAAGGAGGTGCGAGGAACTGAGAATTAGAGGAATTGTGAAGGAGGATAGAAGAATTGGAAAATAGAAGGCTTGAAGATTCTAAAACACAAGGAGGTGCGAGGAACTGAGAATTAGAGGAATAGTGAAGGAGGATAGAAGAATTGGAAAATAGAAGGCTTGAAGATTCTAAAACAGATTCAGAGTTGGAAGACGAGATCGAAGAAGAGTGAAATGCTAAGGAAGGAGAACCAACAATACGTTTGATATCTTTTCTGAAGGACATAGGCAGTGCAAGGGTAGAAGTTTCATGCTATGATGGTAGTTTGAAAGCATAGACTCTCATTGATTGGATAGGAGAGCTCAAAAGGTACTTTGAGTACAAGAATGTTTAGGACCTCAATTGGGTTTGATTCGCCATGAAAAATCTAAAGTGTCATGTTGCACTTTGTGGGATATGCTACAGAAAGACATGATATACAACCGACAGGGGAAGATCAAAACCTAGAGGAAGATGGTGAGAAAAATCGAGGAGAAATTCCTACATGTCGATTACCAACAAACCTTGTGTAACCAAGTGCAGAACTTAAGGTAGAAGGAGACATTTGTCCATGAGTATACTAAGGAATTTTTCAAACTGTCACTGAGATCAGGGATAAAAGAGTTGGAATATCAAAGAGTAATGAGTTACATGAATGGGTTAACATATCATATTCATGACAAGATGAGTATGCATTTCTTTCATAATGTAGATGAAGCATATCAAGTTGCTTTGGAGGTGGAAGAAAATATTGACAGAAAATTGCAGCAAAAATTCTAAGGTAAAGGATCTAGAGGCAAGGGCAGAGCAAGTATTGCTCGAGGAAATGAAAATGAGAATGAATCTACCAACAACCAAATTAATAGAGGAGGAAATGATACTAGAAGAGTCAGAGGATTTGGAAGAGGAAAAGGTAAGTATATTATTACTTGCTACATATGCGGGGGTAGAGGGACACAAGGCATTTGAATGTCCAGAGAAGTGCAATTCAAGAAAAAGAGGTGAAGCCCATATACAGGTTGCACAAACAGATGAGATAGTGACTATTAGTGAAAATGTGATGGTACTTCAACAAGAGTAAGGTGAGAATTTAATGTTCCTTGAGAGTGTTACTTAAACCTGAAAAGAAGATAACGAAAGAGCCTGAACAAAGGAAGAAATTTTTTGAGACAAAATATAAAGTTCGGGGCAAGTGTTGCAATCTAGTCATAATGGTGGAGCACACAAAATTTGGTGTCCATGGAAGTCATGGAGAAATTAAAATTAAAAGGTATTCCACATCCTAATTTGTATTGGGTTTCATGGTTACAAAAATTACAACAAGTGACTGTGACAAAATGATGCTTGTTAAATTTTCAGATTCAAAATTTCAGTGAGCAAGTTTTGTGTAGTGTGGTAGAGATGGATGCATGGGATGTACTGCTCGGAAGACCATGGTTTCTTGATAGAAAATTTTACCATGACGACAAAGAGAATACTTATGAATTCACAAAGGCTGGAAAATGATACAGATTGGAACCAATGTTGGAAAATGAAATGACAACAACATGAAATAGTAGTAGAAAAGATGTGGGTAGTTGTAATAGTCGATTCATGTTGTGTTCAACTAAGGAAGTTTTGAAAGAACAGAAAAAATATCGTTTATGTTTAGCCTTGACACCGAAACAAGTCCAAGAGATGGAGAAAATGAGTCCTATACCACCGTAGATTCAACCTTTGTTGAAGGAATTTAAAAATATCATTGCAGATGATCTACCAATAGGTTTACCTCCCTTGAGGATTATATCACATCAAAATGACTTGATACTAGGTTCAAGTCTGCCTAATAAATATCCTTACCGGATGACTCCAAAAAAGAGTGAAGAAGTGAATAAACATGTGCAAGAGTTGTTTCATAAAGGATTGGTCTAAAAGAGTTTAAGTCCTTGTCTTGTACTGAAATTTTTGACGCCAAAGAAAGGGGGTGAACGGAGAATGTGTATTGGTTCATGAGCTATCAATAGGATTACTATTAAGTATAGGTTTCTCTTACCAAGGATGGATGACCTTATGGATTGTTGGAGTGGGGCCAAGTACTTTTCAAAGATTGATTTGAGGAGTGGATATCATTAGATTCGGATAAGGGAAGGTGATGAATGGAAGACGATGTTTAAGATGAATGATGGATTGTTTAAGTGGCTAGTCATGTTGTTTGGGTTAACCATTGCCCCTAACACGTTCATGAGACTTATGGATGAAGTCTTGAAACCATTTTGGGAAAGTTTGTTGGCATGTACTTGTACTAGGACATTTTATTTTCAATAGAACAAAAGAAGCACACTTGGTGCATGTGAGAAAGGTGTTGTAGCGATTGAGGGAAGATAATTTGTTGATAAATTTGAAAAAATGTATGTTCCTAAAGGAGGAGTTAGTATACTTGGGATTTGTGATATCCAATGAAGGCTTGAATATGGATCCTGAAAAGGTAAAGGCTATTTTGGAGTGTCAAACACCTAAGTGTACATTTGATGTCAGAAGTTTTCATGGTTTGGAGAGCTTCTACATGAAGTTTATTCAAAATTTCAAAGAAATTTGTGCACCACTTACTGAAGGTATGAAGAAAGAGATTTTCCATTGGACAGTAGAAGCCATGAAGTCATTAGAGAACTTGAATAAAAAGGTAACCAAACAACCAGTTTTTGTGCTTCTAGATTTCAATAAAGTATTTCAAGCGGAGTGTGATGCAATTGGTTCGGCAATTGGAGGAGTTTTGAACCAAGAGGGAAGGTTGATTGCATTCTTCAGTGAGAAATTGAATGATTCTAAGAAGAAGTACTTTGTTTATGATCAAGAGTTTTATGTTATTGTACAAGCCTTGAAGAAATGGTGACATTACTTGTTATTGAAGGAGTTTGTCTTATTTACTCATAAGGCACTACAATACATCAATTGCCAAGGTAAGCTAAATAAAAAACATTCTGAATGGATAGATTTTTTTCAAATTTACTCGTTTGTTCTTAAGCATAGGTTTGGAAAGTCGAATAAGGTTGCATATGCATTCAGTCAGAGGATAATGTTGTTGAATACTTTGTCAGTGGAAGTTGTTAGCTTGGAATGTATAAAAGAGTTGCATGTAGAGGATGTAGATTTTGCATAGGGTTGGGAAGCATGCAAGGCACCTTGGAGAATCGATAGAACACTGTATTTGGATTTTCACATCCAAGAAGGATTCTTGTTTAAGAATCAAAGTTTGTGCATTCCATGGAGCTCATTGTGGTTAGATTTTGTTAGAGAGATGCATAGAGGAGGTTTGGGTGGACATTTTGGCGTTGATAATGTTGGAGATGTTACACACACCTAGGATATCTTTCCTTATTTTCCTATATTTATTAGTCATTATTGAGGGTCTCCTATTTTTTAGGAACCTCTCCTACATTTTAGGAACCTCAATTTAGAGTCAGTTACACTTAGTTAGACTAGTGGAAGTCACTCACTCGTGCTAGCCTCGGTTTTATCACTGGCGGTTGCATGTGTTTCTCTCACTTCCACACGAATGACTTAGTTAACTGAAGAACACATGACTAGTTAACTAGGAATAGGTGGCAGTTAACTCCAGTTACTGCCCATGTGTGTTCAGATCTCTCTAAACCACCACTATGGCGCATTGGCTTGTCTTCCAGTGTGCATTAGTTGAGTTATACAGACTATATTATATGTAAATTATTATTCATTCATTTGGTTAAAACATTTTCTTATTCTTCTCTCTGCAATTTTTTTATCATCTTCTCACTTTTGCAAGTTGTGTTCGCTCTTCTGCTAGCTAAATCTATTTTGAAGGTTCTAACCACATTATACATGGTATTAGATCCCACAAACCGCTAGGAAGAAGGCACACCAACATTTTTTATTTGCAAGAACTGAAGATTGAAGAACACGGGAAGAATGGAATCTCCGTCGTCTGCAATTCTCACCCTATACAACTACTTTGAATGGAAGAAAAATATGGAAATGTTTCTCATAGGTAGAGGATTGTACAAGTTGACCATGGCTACGGAAACAAAACCCACATCAACCATTGAAAAATCCAAATATCTTAATAGAATGGATGAGGCTTACAAAGCCCTCTGCATGCACATGTCCCTTGAGTTGTTGTTTCATGTATCAACTTGTAAAACTCCAAATGATATATGGACCACCATGGAAGGAGTCTTTGGAAAACAAGATGAGATGAGAGGCTACATGCTTGAGGTAAAATTATTTGCATTGGATCCAAAAATATTTGAAAACATCTAGGATTTCTTCACAAGGTACAAGGATTTATTGTTGCAACTCAAAGCTTATGGGGTTGATAAATCAAAGGACGAAAAGTGAATGGTTCTCACCATTTTGTCAAAACTTGTTTTGGATTATTCAGTTTTTGTTTATACTTTCTACACTTAGAGGTTGACTATAGGAGCATCCTGGACTATTCCCTCTTTGGATACCTTCATTGAGGCCTTGATTCAGGAGCATGATAAACTCATCAAGATGGGTGTGATAAAAAACTCCAAAGCTTATGCACTTGTTGCACATGATGGCAACAATTCTCAACAAGAAAAATCCAAAAATAAAGGCAAAGAAAAGGTGCATGCAAAACAAGAGAATGAAGGGTACTCCAAACCCTTCAATGAATCCTCAGGATCCAAAAGTGGAAAAGGGAAGAAAGGACAGAAGTGTACGTACTGTAATTGAGGATTCCATCCAAAATATGCATGCATGAAGAAGAAATTACATTTTATGACTCAGATTATTCAAAAGAACAACCTTGGGGATCAAATTCCTGAGGGTGCCAAGAAGAAGCCATGAGATCATCCTCCCAAATGTAATGATCATGCATTAATTGTTTTTCACTCTTCACCTAATGCCTGGATCGCGGATTCAGGTGAATCCCACCATATGGCTTCCACACATGATATATTATCTTCTTTGGCTGCATGCAATGGTCCTCCTATCCTGATGGGGGAGTGACTCTCCAATTGAGGTCACCAGAAACAGGAGAGTGGAACTAGATTATGGAATTTTTGAGAACATTCTACATGTTCCAAAACTTTCCGTGAATCTGCTCTTGGTGCATCGGATTACACACTCAGGTTCAGAAAAAAGGTGGAGTTTACACCAAACTTCGTGTCCATATTCGACATGCAATCCAACTCCAAGGTTGTTGTCGGGGAGGTAAATCATCAATCCCAATTATACATTTTTTCTAAGTTTATTGAACCTGATTCCTCTGTACTACTTATGCATGATGATGACACTAGTATATTATGGAACGAGAGATTTGGTCACCTGAACTTCAGGTACATGCAGCATCTTAGCAAGAAAGGGATGATTATCAGATTACCTGATATCCATTTTTCTGGAAGGGTTTGTGAAGGATGCATCATTGGAAAGCACCCTCAAGAAAATCATTAATATGTCATTATAATGTTGCTCATGAAATAAGATGCTTATAAAAAAATATTCTATAATGCTCTTTAGTGTGTTCCTTTTCCTTTACTTTGAGATACCCTAATTACTCATTATTTTATATTTAGTCAAATATATATGAAAAACTAAAATAAAATATAAAAAATCATATATACAAAAGTGAACAAACAAAACCATTTATATATTTAAATTTTTTACAAGTATGAAAAGAATTTTCATAAAAATTATAGTTTTAATTAATTCATCCAAACTTTCACCATAAAACTTTTTCCTCACAATTTTAATTTATTTAAAAAAAATATTTAACCAATGTAAAGACTTACACTTTTAGTAAAATGTTTAATTCCATTTGAATAATAAGATTATATGCTTCATGCCGACGACATATAGTAACATTCTTATGATGACGACGTGAAAGCTGCAATAAAGTGTTTCACATCAATACAAACGTAAATGTATTGTCAGTTATAATGGCAGCAAATGATAAGAATGGGTCATAACTTTATATTCGTGCAAACAGGTAATCAGCCGAACTCGATAACAAAGATTATTATA
Organism: Picea abies; assembly: GCA_900067695.1. Taxonomy (NCBI): domain Eukaryota; kingdom Viridiplantae; phylum Streptophyta; class Pinopsida; order Pinales; family Pinaceae; genus Picea; species Picea abies. The sequence continues at coordinate 10,576 of CBVK0102110984.1, forward strand.
CGTAATGGAAAAATTGTCTCTCGCCCGTCGAACACTCCAGGTTACTTATTATCAAATAATTTTGAAATTATTTGATAATAATAATTTCAAAATTTTGAAATACTCCAGCTTACTTATTATCAAATAATTTTGAAATTATTTGATAATAATAATTTCAAAATTTTGAAACACTCCAGTTTATTTATTATCAAATAATTTTGAAATTATTTGATAATAATAATTTCAAAATTTTGAAATACTCCACTACCTTCCTTATCACGAAGAACGATGACAACCCTCCTTGGACTCACTAAGTCTTCGTTCTTCAACTTTTGTTGCGACACCTTTCACCATGGTCGCACTGCCTACTTCTTTGGTAGCGCGCCCACTCCAAAACTACTCAATAGACTATGTATTCTCGGAAGCCACCACCAAGGCTCTGGGTGAACAATGTGTTTGATCTATGTCCCCTATGCAAGTACCTTAGGACTAGTCTGACTTCCTTTGATGAGCAGCCCAACTTCTCAAGTCGTTCTGCATCAAGCTCAAATTCATAGATCCCCATCGCTCCTCTACAATAGTTTACGATCGCTACGAGGTCTTGGTATTCTTTGCCCACTTCCTCTACATCCTCCAAGTATGGCTAAGTGAGTGCCTGCATGCCCTCCTTTGTCTCAACACTTAGATATTTTGGTGCAAACGAGTCGTCTAACTAATCTTCCTCAACTTCATCGCAAACCAAATGGAAACATGGTTACTCGGGTTGTGTTTCCTGTGTGATGACTTCTACAAGTGTTGTGATGGATGACTTCAACTCATCCTCATGAACTTGCTTTTGTTTGTGTAATCTCTGCAACTGGTCTGCCTTCTCCAGGACGGAATTTTCTAATGTCTCCAATGTTGTCAACCTTCGTTTACTTTGTTTCTCTTCATTCACGACACTCAAAGAAACTATGGCCGGAGTCAGCTCTTGCTATTGCTCCATTTCACAATGTTTGTCCACACTTCCATAAACTCCCTCAATCAATGTGATCATATTACTCCTAGACTTCCATCCAAGTTTTCCCTTCGTTGTCATGGGAACACTTGGAGTTTTGGATTCGTCCAAGAACACCAAGCAACACCCATATAGCACAAGAAATTCCTTGGAATACTTGAGAAAATATTTCCCCAAGATCATTGCATGATCATCCAATGGAGCCACCAACAAATCCCAAGTGTCAAACCAACTCCTAACTCTCAATGGTGCAAAATGAACCACTCCTGTCACCGACTTCACTGTTGAATTGAACACCTTGATTGCAACCAAACTTCCCTCAGACTTACAATGGAGCGATGTATCAGTCCATTCACTTATGAAACTGTGAGTTGCTCTGGTGTCAACTGACGTTGCCACCTTCACCCCACTCATTGTTGCATCCACAAAACAAAGTTTGACTTCTCCATCTTGTGAACAATCTCTATGGTCCCTTGTTTTTAACTCGTCCAGACACTTCGTCAAATACTCTAACCCTTCCACCATTTCCTTTGAAAATTTTGGTTGTAGTTGGATTACTTCTCCCAAGGATGCAAGCTCCTTCCATGGAGGCTGCACTTGGTTTTCGTTCATTCGTTCCAACTGTTCCTTCAATGGGAAATTTGTTGCGAAATGGTTAAGGTTGCACAAGAAGCAGTGAATTGGCTTACCTCTACGATCAAGTAATTCGACTTGCCTCCTTGCTTTGACTTCAACTCTAACTTAGGATTTCTCCTTCGTGAGTGACTCCACCCTGGCTGAGTTCAAAATTTCGGTTCCATGCATGAGTTCTTCATTGCACGACTTTTTCCATGCACTAACTTTGCTTCGTCATCGGACAATAATTTGTGAAATGGTGACCTAAACACACTTCACATATGATAGATCTGATATCTTCAAACGAACTTGGTTGTTTTGTGATGATAGCGACAATGGACATGGATTCCCCCTCCTTGGGCAAGTATAACTCTGAAACTTGGAAATCTTCATCTGCTGAGAGAGTCTTTTGTCTTTCATCCCATGAATTCCACCATGGGATGATCGACATGATATTCTCTAATATTTTGTCGGTTTCTTCCATGCTCACCTTCCATTCTCCATCAAGGTTCATCTTCATTATGTTATCAGTCATCGTCGTCGTCATGTGTTCGTCACTCTTTTCGCACATAGATTTTCTTCTTCTTAAGACAACTCAATAGATTCCTTAACCGATAAAATATAATTCACAACTTGACTATCTGCAAAGTGATTCCTTAGATTGTCCAAACCTACGATGACCTATTTGACTCCTTCAACTAGGTCTCCCTAGTCTTCGGTACCCACAACTCACAATTAGACCTTCTCCAAGGTGCTCCCAACTACAAGATCAAGACCTATGACGAATCCGTCTATCTTCATGTTCTTCTTAGATACCACCTGTCAAGCCACTAGAGAACCTTCAATTGGATGGTGGAATCATCCAACGTTCCCAACTAATTGCAACATCATGGTTTTTCAACTCGATATA
>CBVK0102111000.1:0-11542 GCA_900067695.1 Picea abies
GTGCATTTTCCTTCATGTCCAAATACCTTTATCAATCTTGCGGTCCAAACCCATGACTAGGGTTGACATCAATGACAACAACCAATCTTCCAACAATGAGAACCTTTGATTTTCAGATTCATATTTAGTTAGTTAGTTAGTTAGTTCAATCACCATACCATAATATGGCTGTAAATGCTACTCCAAACTAGAGTGGGTCTAATTGGGACTTATCATCAGACATTCTCCCTTAACTTCTTGAACAATTCATTCTGGTCTATCAACAGAAATGGCACTAGAAGGAGGGCCATAGAACTAAATGGTTGCAAAGAGGAACACAAACCCTTCATGTTCTATTTTGCAAGTTAGCACTTCCTTATCCAGTGATTCCCATCCACCTTATTTTGAGCATGCTACGCTTCCCTCGTTGTATGTTCTAAATATACCAGCTCATGTCATTACTCATCATTTTTCCACTCATCCCAAGTCAGTGTTTTCTTCTCCTCAACATAACATATTAACCCTCCCATAGGTTAATACCATTATGAGGCAATCCCAGTAATGTGTGAATTGTGCCTTAACTAGACAATTGAGCATACAGAAAGGATAGCTTCCCATTGACTATTCACTGCCTCAAGTTTAGGAAGGTTCTTGCAGTGAGGATCCCTTTGTCACTGGCCCTTATGCATATCAAGAAAAACCTTCTGTCGGAACCCCGCAATATCACATCCCTCAATATACACCATGTTTTAAAGAGACCTGTGATTTTGACCTTGAAAGTTACATACTAGCTAGTGTTGTCAGTGGTAGACCTCCTTCCCCTCATGAATCCCCACCTTACACACCAAGAAACAAGTCGGAAGAAGACTCTGAGGAAGAAGAGGAACACTAAAGAGAAACTGAAAACAACCCACTCCAGATAATCTTGTACCAACCTCCAAACATGGTCAAGGATAATGATAATCAAAATCCCCCTCCCTATCAGCCTTGGTTAGTTCCTGATGTAGTCGATGTACTAGGAATTTTTCATGACATGCCCAGACATCCAAAGAAATTTTTACAAAAATTTGATCCTGATAGAAAATATTTGGCTTAAGACCACGTTAAGAAATTCCTACTTTCTATAAGACTCCAAAGAATTTGACACGAAGATGTTTTTTGTTGATTGTTTCCACTTACCTTTGAAAATACAGCCTCTACATGGTTTTTCTCTTTACAGGAATCTTACATCATTGACTGGAGAACCTTCAAAACTATCTTCCTTAGGAAGTTTGTAGAAAATAAGACAACAACAACTCTAGGCCTGGAACTGTTAATAGTCAAAATGGATTCTAAGGAATTGGTGAATGATTATAATCAATGATTCCTTACTCTAATGATATGTATCCCACGAGCCTCTAAACCTATTGAAGACGTTGACATTGAATTATATACCTCTTTTCTACCTATTTCCATGGAAATGTTTATTAATAATGTTGATAAGGCCACCCTTGAAGGAGCCTTCCAGGAAGCCCTTAAAGTTGAAAAGAACATGATGAGTTTAGAAGGCAATCCTGGAGAAGAATCATCCAACGATAAAGGTAAAGTTAAATCAATTGTGTCCAAACCCACAGAAGAGAATAATAATTCTAATTCCATGGATATGGAATCTCTCCAGAGGATTGTTAAGAAACTCCCCAACGATCTGATAGATTTAAAGAAGAGTGGCAGAGAAGGATCTTCTAGCCAGAAGATTTTTTTTATATTTTCTCCCAAGAAAGATAAAAACACTCCCCCACCCAATAAAACCAACCTTTCTCAGAAAGATGGTATTAACATGGAAGATATTGTCCAAGCCTTAAAAACTTGGGCAACAGAAAACATGACTGAATTCAAGGAGGATGAAGAGGATAATTGGGAACAACAAGAATAACCCTAGGAGTCCCAAGAAACTAAAGAACAACAACTGAATTCTTTCTGGCATGTCACTTATGGTGGGGAGGACAAAGAGATAGAAGAAGTACACATGTCCCAAAACATTGTAACTACTAGAAGTACAAGAAAAAACACCTCTTCTAACACACTGAACACTTCCAATACTCCCGTAGTTACCACTTCCAATACCAAACAAGCCTCTTCTCCAGCCAAAACCACTACTCCCAATCCTCCAAAAACCACACCTTCCAACCACAAAATAGTCGACAATACAATTAAGAAAAATGTTTCATCTATGACCTTAGCAAGATTGTAATATGATTTCCTAGAATATTTAAAGAAAACTAAATCTAACATCTCCATGTTTGAGATTATGAAAATTCCTCAAATTCAAGAAAATTTCATTAAGATTCTACATGGAAAGGATTCCACAAGCACTAAAGAAATAAATGCAGGGATGAAAAAAGGAACAACCAAATCAAGCCCATCCATCCATGATACTTCCTCCAAAATTCAAGTAGCTATGAATGCATCCTTAACTAGACAAAGGTGAAGATTACCCCGGCTTTACTCATTACTTTGAAATTTTTAATAGGAATGTTCATAACTGCATGGTATATTTTGGAGCCTCTTCAAATGTTATGCCTCTCAAAGTGTATGAAAATATTAATGTCAAACCTAAAGCTTCTGACATTGAAGTTATATAGTTGGATAGGACCAAGGTCAAAGTTATTGGGGAACTAAAGAATGTTTTGATCAGAAAGTCTGCTAATCAGAAAATTCATCAAATTATTGCCATTATTTTTCTAGACATACCCGATAATTATGGCATGTTGTTAAGTAGAGATTTGTCTGCTATGTTGAATGGATATTTTTATATTGATTGGTCACATTTATGTATCCCTTTCACTAGAAAACTTAATCAAATCAGAATTGATAGTGACTAATTTGAACTACCCAAATGAACCTGTGGTGTTTAACAATTAATTTTTTGGAAATTATTCATATGACACGTTGTTTGGGAATTACACATATGAAACATCTTTTGTGGAATCAAATACATAATCTGAAATATTTCATTGGAAATGTATTTTTGAGCCTAAATGTAATATAGTAGAACAAACTAACATTGATTTTAGTGTATATTCTAACATAATTCTCGAAGATAGATTAGAGATTCTCATTAACTCTACTAACCCTACTAATCCTAAAAAAATTGAAAACTCAAAATCAATTATTGAACCCAAAAAGGGAGATCTCGATATGTGGACGTTATTTTTTTATGGATCTAAATATTTAGAAGGTGCAGGTGTTGGTTGCATACTAAAAGATCCAAAAGGAAAGAAATCATTAATCGTATACAGACTAGAATTCCAATGCACAAACAATATTGTTGAATATGAAGCTTTATTACAACGATTGAAAACAGAAATAGACTTGAAAGCAGAGAAAATTAAGGTATTTGGTGATTCTTAAATTGTCATAAGACAAGTAAGGAACATCGTCCATTTTCTTTCAAGACATCTAAAACATTATCATTTAGAGGTATGGGAACTAATCAAGTCTTTTGTTGCATTTAATATTAGTTTTTTTCCTCGTTCACTGAACTGTGATGTTGACTTACTAGTGAAATTTTCATCTAGATTAATTCCTTTGGATGTATTGATGCCCAACTTGTTTTCTATTGAAATTTTTTGCATTCCTTCAATTCCAGAAAACATCAGTAGTTAGAGAGTGTTTTATGATGATAAACAAATTATTAACTTCTTGCACCTCAAAGACACATTCAAATACTATGTTATTGATGAAGGTAAAGATTATCAAATGATGAACAATGATGATATTGATCAAGATCAACCAAGAAATCAATCATGTTCAACCCAAAATATCCCCAAGAATGTAGTGATATTGGAGAAACTTTATGATCTCCAAGATAAGTTCAATAAAGAAACAAATTGCAAAACCAACAGCTCATCAATGTAGTTTAAAGTGGTAAATCTAGGAATCAGTATACCTCAAAATATCAATTTGGGAAAGAATTTTTCTCCTGAAGAAAAACAATCTTACATTAAACTATTGAAGGAATATAACGACATATTTACATGGATATATGAATACCTCAAGACAGGTGACACCAAAATCATACAGCACGTTATTCTAATGAAGCCTCAAACAAAACCTTTTCAACAAAAGTTAAGGAAGATGAATCCTAGTCTTGAGCCTCAGGTCCAAGAAGAGTTGAATAAGTTGTTAGTTGATGAGATTATATTCCTAGTTAGACACACTCAATGGATATATAACCTAGTACTACTGAGGAAAAATAATGGATATATAATTATATGTATTGACTTTAGGAACGTGAATAGAGCCTCAAAGAAAAACAACTACCCAGTGCCCCCCTATGGAGAAAATCTTGCAATGTGTATTTGGCTCTGAAATGATCTCCATTTTAGACCATTTTTCTGGCTATAATCAAGTCCTATTTTCCCATGATGATCAACTAAAGACTACCTTTCGGACTAAATGGGAAACATATGCTTACAGGAAGATGTCATTCAGTCTGATCAATGATGGAGCAACTTTTCAAAGAGAAATGGATATCGCCTCCAGAGGCCTACTTGGAGAGTGTGTTGTAGTGTATATAAATGATGTTACTATATTCTCCAGGGATTAAAAATACCATATAACCCATTTGAGGAGAGTATTTGATAGGTCTGGGAGATATGGTATTTCCCTCAATCCAAAAAAATATGTGTTTGCAGTCGATGAGGGAAAGATATTGGGGTTCATAGTTTCAAAATATGGTATGAAAATCGAACCTGAAAGGACTAAAACAATTGTTAAGATCCCTCCTCCACATATGCATTCCTTCCTGGGAAGAACATTTTTTGTGAGAAGTTTTGTCCCTAGATTTCCAAAAATGGTAAAACCCCTGCAAGAATTAATTAAAAAAATGTAGAGTTCAAATGGGGATCTAAACAAAAGGAGTCTTTTGATACAATTAAAGTAGAAATAGCATAAGATCCTACACTTTTCAACCCAAATTCCATTCGAGAGTTTATTCTCTATACTTTCACATCGTACATTGCATTGAAATCTATTATAACATAAAAAAATCAATAAGGAGATGAATTTCCCATGGATTTTATGAGCTCGGGATTACAAGGAGCGGAATTGAATTACCCAGAGGTGGAAAAAAATCCTATATAGTATTCAAAGTTGTAAAACACTTCAGACCCTACTTGATCAAATAAAATACCAATGTTGTTTTCCCTTATCCCATTGTTAGAAACCTATTGGTACGGAAGGATATGGGAGAGAAAAGAGCCAACTGGATAATAGCCTTGCAAGAATACAACCTGGAGATAAAACCTGCCAAAATTTTCAAAGGACAGGGGTTGTGTAAGTTGGCGGTTGAGTTGGAAAATGATGAAGTATAGGAAGATGCCTAGTATCAATACCAAGAGTTGCTTAAAATGAAAAAATATCACACTTATGTGTCTGAATCATTTTCTTTTGGTATCAGAGATAACTATTTCCTCCAAGTAAGTCTTCATTTGTTGTGCGCCCCCCACAACAACCCAGTTTTATTTAAAATGGGTTCCCCTATTCTAAAATTTTCTACAAGGTACTATATTTTTTACTTTATTGAAAAGGTAATGGCATGGAGAAGTAGTCCCTACTGATTATACAATCTATCAATATTCATTTTTATCCATAGATCACAGTCAATGGTGGTCCTCTTTACTATGCCAATCAACCCCCATTATCAGAAAGTCAAAGTTTCATCCACTTGCTACATGCACTCGAACCTCATTTTCACCTAACCTGCTTGATGTTCTCCACTCTCACACCCTTTATCCTAAGTCTGGTCTGAATTGGAATGGTTCTCATACTGATAAAATTTCGACAAAAACCTTTTCGATGGCCACATTAGAATGAATTATGTCGGAATTATCTTTGTCAGATTATTCCCCTTCGTGAATAATTCCAAACTCTAACTCTTGCACTCTAATAGCTCGAGAATATAGGGTATATTTTATATTCTACATGGCATCCAATAGGTGGTCGGGACAAAAACAACATGCACTAAAACCACCAGATCAATACAACCCATGTAATATTAATCTAACGACGTGGCATATTAGGATTGGTCGTCAACTCTCATTACAACTTTTGTACAACCAGCTAATTTCCTGGTCTTTCAAGACGACACATTTTTTCGAAGAAAAGAATATACTTTTGATACCTTCTCCGTCGAAGTCCTAACATCTCTAGAGTCTATTGGACTCTGAATTATAAAGTTTTATGACATACCTCAAATCATTTTCAACTACCCGTGATCGGCATGCAAATCTATGTCATGGGAAATATTCCTTCGATACCATGCCATCGAGGTATGACTTAGTCTGAGATTTCTTCACCTCCGACGATGTGACTCCAATGGTCCCACTTGTTATGTGTATTCCCCTATCACGTTTCCAAACAAACCTAGAAAATATATAAAATATTCCTCGATCCTTTTCCTTCGGAGTGTAAATAACCCCTGAACTTTCCTTCTCCAACGCATTCAACTCTGATAGCTAGTTTTTTGAATTTAAGCCCCTCTCTAGGTTTTGATATGAATATTCAATCAATCTCCCCTCTTAAATCGCATCAATGACAGAGATTCTGATATGATTTTCAAATGATCTTCGTACACAAATGATTTATTACACTTTTAAGGATGATTTAATACACATCAATTGGCTCTAAACCCTTATTTTACAACCTATTTTCCTTTGTAATCTTGTAAAATGATTTGCATGCTTTGATTAGCTCAGTGATACTCTGAAACCATCTCTTATGGCTAAATTGCAGGTATTGACTTTTTTTTTAATGGCTTGTCTCTTTACAATTGTCGCATTTTCTTTATGGATTAATTTGTGTTTTAACTTGGGTGATAAAGGACTTAGGTAACATCTCATTATGGCAAGTCAGAATAGTAGAAGACCTAAGAACTCATTTTACTTTCATCCAACCCCTGCACCTGAAACCTCTTCTTTCCAAGTAGAGGTTTTGGTAATAGACACTACCCATCACACAGTTGAAGACCATAGCATTGAGTACGACTAAATCTACAGAATTTTCAATACTGGAGATTTTTCCCAAGAAGAGAAAAACCTAGAGGTATACCAGAACATTCAGAAAAGCAGCATTCATCTAGTCGTTGCTCGGCCGACCCTTTTTCCCTACAATGAATAAACTTAGTGGTGATTCAATAAATTTGACCCTAGCATCATGACGATCATAAAAAAATCACAGGAGACTAGTAGCATCCCTAAGGCCTGAAGATATCAGCACAAGGTATCACTTACCCACACCTACTTGTGCTCTCAATGATCCATTCTTGAAATTTTTTGCCCAAAGAAACAAAGGGCCAGCTAGACTGATCAAACATTAGTGGGTGGATGAGGATGAGACTCTTAAGCAGGGACGAAAGTTGGTCCCAACACAGAAATTCAAAACACCATACAAAATGTTGGTCACTATGTTGAACCAATTGTATAGATAGGAAAAAAGCACACTTTCAAACAGATTGGATACAACTAGCCCATACCATTGTCAAAATAGGACAAGTGTTCAATTGGGCAGAAATATTGGCTTTTAACATATATCTACACATGAAAAACATTCTAGGTATGAGGATTCCTTGCTTTTACATGTCATCCTACCTGATTGATGTCATTTGTCCCTCTGTACAATTTATTGATCTAGGGTGGAACTGGGACCAAGACCAACCCCATGTACATGTGTATTGCTCTGAATTATGGAGCATAAATTACAAGAGATATTTTTATGACATATGTAACTACTTCCTTACCTCTCTCTATACTATACTTTTTTGTTTTCCTAGACACATAATTTCCATCGAAGCCCGGACTAGAATGAAAGGGGTGGAAAACTGGTATCTTGGAAAATACTACTCGTACATTAGGGTGTATGGTTCTACTAGGGCTCCACATCTTCTACCCTGCTTTGTCCCAGACCGTCTCCTAATGAAATAAATTTCCTATCAAACCACAAGAATAGGGGTCACCTCTCTTCTCATGAGAAGCAGCAAAAAACTTTGGCCTATGTTTCCAATCCACATAGGGAATTACACCATTTCTAATATCCCTAATGCAAGAAAAGAGGTAGATTCCCTACAATATGTATAACTATGCCGAGAAGAGACAAAATTCCATGATCCACGTGAGCTTGTAGTTAGCCACTTGGTCTCACCCACTCTAACATCCATGTGGTTAAATTCAAAGAATATAGGCTTAAAGGAGTCCTCTTCTATGAAGAGGCCCTACAAAAGTTACCTAATGATGTTGCCAAATAGGAACTTGAATATGAATAGGAAGAATTGAAGAGGGTAACAATTGAAGAGTTTCAGAGACTTCTCCAATAAGAATAGGACAATGTGAACATCAAATAACAAGAAAAGGTCAAGAAAGAAAAAGAGTTAGAAAAAAAATACTTCAAGTATAGGAAGAGTACTAGAAAAAGTAATTCGAGGAGGAAAGAATTAAAAGAGAAAATGAAACCAAAGCAGAGTAGGATGCCCTCCAAAAGAAGAAATTTAAATAAGAATACAAACGACTGGTTGATGAGACAGAGGCCAAATGAATGGCTAATGAGGTAGAGGCTAGAAGGTTGGTTGATGAAGTAGAGGCCAAACAATTAGTTGAGGAGACCGAGGCTCAAAGGAAGGCAGAAGAGTTGTTTAAACAACAACAATCACAAGAATCAAGAAAGACTCCAAGCACCCCATCAATTCCCAATATGGGTATTGTAAACATACCACCACATGACTTCCATAGGAAAATATCCAATTGGATAACATCCTTGCAATAATATGACCTGGAGATCAAACCTACCAAAATTGTCAAAGGGCAGGGGTTGTGTAAGCTGGCGGCTAAGTCAAAAAATGATGAAGTATAGGAATATGCCTTGTATCAAGACTAAGAGTTGCTTGAAAGAAAATTTTAATACATCCCTGTTAACTCAGACCAATGGTATTACCAAATGAAATATTATCTAACCCATGGGTCAGCCCCACATTATCTAGAACCTAAGAAAAAGAGGGCTCTTAGACTCAAATCAACTCAATATAAGATCATTCAAGGGATGTTATGCAGAAATAAGTATGATGGTTTTTTCCCAAGATGTCCTGAGAAGAGAGATGTAGAAAAGGTTCTATATGAACTTCATGATGGCCCAGCTGGTGGGAATTTTGAAGGTGACACCACAGCTCACAAGATCCTTAGGGTAGGCTATTATTGGCCTACTCTGTTCAAATGTTCTCACACATATGAAAGGAAATTCCTAGAATGTCAAAAGTCAACTAGGAGAGAAAGGAAAGTTCCCTCCCCCATGCAACCCATGATTATAGAATTTTGTTTTAAACAATGGGGCTTGGACATGATTGGGCAAATTAACCCCAAGTCCTCTTAGCTACAAAACTATATTTTTACATCCATATATTATTTCACCGGGTGGACACAAGTAGTTCCCCTAAAGAAAATCAACGACAACCAGGTGGCATCGTTCCTTGAATCTCATATTATCACTAGATTTGGAGTCCCTGAATCCTTAGTTTTTGATAATGCCAAGTATTTTTATTCTCTGAGGTTCATTGAATATGCTCTTGAATGAAACATTAAAGTTAAATATTTTGCAAACTATTATCCACAAGGGAATGGGTTGGTTGAGTTAACAAATAAAAATTGATCAAAATCCTAAGGAAAATTGTTAACGATCATCAAAGGAATTGGAATCTATCCTTCCTGAATTCCATTTGGGCTAACAAAGTAACACCCAAGTCCTCTATTGGTAATTATCCCTTATTTATAGTATATGGAATGAAGGCAACTTTTCCTACTCATACCTTTCTGCCCTCCCTACAACTTTCTCAATCTATCCAAGATGAAGCTTTCCTTGTAATCCAAGATAGGTTGAATATGTTGTTGAAACTAGAAGAAGATAGGGAAAAGGCCAAAATTAACTTAACACAACATCAAGAAGTGAATAAAAATTGGTTTGATAAATCATCTGTGGGAAGTAAACATTTTCAAGGGGTATATCTTGTTCTTAAATGGGACAAATAAAATGAGCTTAAAGTTCGACATACGAAGTTCCAAAATTTGTGGTTGGGCTCATATCTAATTCACCAGAAATTTGGTCCTGGAACATTTAAACTCGGAACATTAGAGGGAGACGAGGTGGAGCTCCCTATCAATGGTCAAATTCTCAAAATATACTTCTCCTGGAATTCTTTTACATAGTAGGTTTTCTGAACTTTCCTTTTCTTTTTATTCTATCCTTATTTCGATTAGCCTTTTATTTATTTTGTTTTCTCCCACCCTTTGTTTGAACTTTCCTTTTCATCTCTTTTCAATTTGGAATAATTTTTTGTTCACCATCCCTAACCAACCAGTATTTTTCAGTACATAAACCCAATATTGTTAATTAAGTTAATGCACTTCCATGTGTGAATTCCTTTTCATATTAAGTTGGTCAAGTTACCTTGTGATCAGTACTTATCTTGAAGACTAATGGTTGTATAGAAAAAAAGGAACCTCTTCACCTATGTCAAAAGGAAGCTTAAAACCTATCAATTTAAATCCTTTAGGAAGTCCATAACAGTTATCTGTAACTGTGTGATCACTCTCATAATATGCCCTTTTTAGACTCAATTTAAAGAGAGGTCTTAATTTCAAGTGTCTTCTGCATAATTCCAGTGATACTTCCTTGAATACCCAAAAATCTAAATGAATTTGTGACCTGAGTGGATGGACCCACGAGGATAAATAGATGATTTAGAATAACACATCAAAGTAACTCTCGTATCACCCTGCTTCCTATTCACCCATGTTGAAAAACAAAATACGTAAAGTACACATCTAAAAGGGTGAATTCTAAAAGGAAAATCATCAGTAAGTTAAAAGCACTATCAACAATGTGGAAAGTACAGGAAAACCCGTCGGGGTTGTTAGCACTCTGTAAATTTGTTCGGTTGATAAACAGACGACGAAGGTAACTTTTTCAACCAACTTTGAGACCCGAAACTAGACTTTCAGATCTTGAGGGGGGCGCTATCTACACAGGATATGGATTTTAAAATAGTGGCTAGATTTAACACCTTTGATATAATGGGTTTTGGTTATATTGGCGTGGCTAGATTTAACACCTTTGATATAATGGGTTTTGGTTATATTGGCGCAATAAAGTAAGAGATGGGATATGGAGTCGATTCGAGGAAATGACAAAGACAAATGACTCAGTGACTGGACTTGAGAGGATAAGGGTAAGCAAGCAACAATATTCAATGTAAAATCGTAATGTGTGGTGGGGGAGGAAAAATGGGAAGTAACTCGGAGCACCGCTGCGGGCGAATTCAGAGTTAGCTTTTAGAAGAAAATGTTTTGTGTAAGTGGCGAAAACAAGGGGCGTTGCGTAGCGAATCCACAAGTTTGAAAATTCATTCTGAAATAGATAGAAAAGGATATGAATAAAGATGACAGGAAGCACATATGCAAAGAAAGAGGCACAATACATCCGACTACTACAATTAGAATCTTTTCATCAAGTTGCAGGACCTTTGCATTAAGTTTCGGTCAAA